>JAAOOA010001233.1:0-143095 GCA_012861695.1 Trematomus loennbergii | reverse complement strand
CTGCAGGGCAAACGTCCAAAATCCTTATTCTACAATCATTTAATCAAGACACTTGTGTATATTTTACTTTCATTTGTAATAAACAAAAAATATGAATGGTTGTCATCAAGCTGGGTCGCCGGTAAGGCAGTCCATTCCTCCCTGTACTCATCACCACGACGCTCACACAGGTTATGCAATACGCAACATGCTGCCACCTGGATTTTGATATTGTCCATGTTGCAGTCGTTTCGCTTCAAGCACCGCATATCTGGAACACATACAAAGACACAAATTAGCCCGACATAACTCCATAAATCCTACATTAGATAGTATTAATGTGATTTACCGAACGTACCATTGCTGTTCTTTTGGGCGTGATAACGGTCATCATCCTCAGCTGACGAAACATGTCCATAGCGTGTGCTTGTCGCCGTCCAGTTTTTGTTAAGGCTTCTTAACCGCGATCTGTATTTGTGGCTGAGTTATTGGCTTAAATAACTCCGCACCAAAACCACAACTTCAGTCAACTCCATAGCGTGTCTGACTGAGATCGGAAGGTAAACAGAAGCATACAGCGGAAGCGGAAGTTTTTTTTCTTCTTCTCTCGGTTTTTGGCGGATTGCAACTTTAAGGTGCATACCGCCACCTACTGTACTCGCCGTGAAGTTGTTTGCGGCCTGCCAGGAAAAGCTAAGCAGAAGAAGAAGAAGTGACGTCAGCGGCTCATTTGCCTAATCCACCCCCAGGAACTCATTTTGGTGTGAACGCGATCTGCTTTAGTTCGTCAGAACTAAAAGAACTCTCATGAACTAAAGTTCTCAGGAACTACTGTGGGAAAAGTACTTGGTGTGTTACTTAAGTAAAATGACCTAAGTATAATCATCAAACTATACTCAAAGTACTAGAATTAAAAAGTAATTATGCAGAATGGTCTATTTCAGATTATAAAACGGACAGGTCAAATCAAGCAATCTGATTGGTTCTTAGCCGTGATATACTGAGTGTATACCACGGGTAGAATTGTAAGTTACTTTTCACAACAAGTCAGTATCCCTCCGCGTCTGAGAAAAACAGTATACAGTTGGGCTGAAAAGCAAACTCCGCTTCGCGTCGGGCCGAACCACGCCTTAGCTGTGATATAATGAGCATATACCACGGCCTGTCGTGAGCTATTGCTTAATCATATATCAATTATATAGCTACACTTGATGCATCTATACGTATTACTTTAATCTTGACAATTAAAGTGGACATTATTTTAAATATGTTTGCAGTGCTAGGTATCTCATTTGTTTGTTGATAATATGTTAAGTACAAAATGATTGCATTAAATACGATTTTGAAAGTAACTATACAGTAGCAGTAAAGTAAAGTGCAGTAAAAAGTACAATATGTAAAGTAACATAAAGTGACAGGGTATCTCGAAGTAGAGCTTCTGTTTTTTCCTCCATGTGTTAAAGGTTTCAGGATCAGGAAAATAAACTTCCAGGAATAAAAAAAAAATGACTGTGAGAGGAATTTCTTATAGGCAAGAGTCTGTACAGAAAAACTGTAAAAAGGCAAGGCAAGGCAAGTTTATTTATATAGCACCTTGCAACACAGGGCAATTCAAAGTGCTTTACAAACATAAAAGACATTAAGAAAATGGCATTTAAAAACAGTCATTAAAAAGCAAAGATAATACAATTACATTAAAAGAAAATATACATGAATAAAAGTTTACAGTGCAGTTTAAGATAGGAATAGCTCAATTAAAAGCAGCGGCAAAGTAGCACAAGTCGACGAGTAAGGGATAATGTGCAGCGAGGCGGTCGTTATGGGGAAAAGAACACCCGACATGCAGATCAGAGAGCCCGACGCGAAGAAGCAAGGTGCATGCAGTTTGCTTTTCAGCCAAACTGTATACAGTTCAATCGACCAGACTTCTTTCTGCAGATGTGAGCGTCCTTAACAACGGTCAATAAGTGCTTGACAGCGGTCTTCACTACTGGATTAACAACGTGTCACGTGTTCTGTATTGACCAATCAGAATCGAGTATTCAACTAAGCCATGTAATAAGGATAATTGAATACTGACGACTGTAAACCTTATAATATGATTATTTTGAGTTCAGACTAGGTACCATGAAACTGCCTTGAATTGAACCAAAGGGGCTGGAAATGTCATTCAATTTGAAATGTATGTAAGATGTGTCTTTGTCTGAAGGGTAGTGTTTCTGTTTGTATGCACTTCTGTATGTTTGGAACTGTACACTGTATACATGTGTTATTTTGTACTGCAGCTGGTTTATAAAGCATTGAATGGTTTAGGCCCAAAATACATTTCTGATCTCCTGCTAAATAATGAACCATCCAGATCTCTCAGGTCTTCTGGTCAGCTTTCTGTCCCCAGAGTCAGAACTAAACATGGAGAAGTTCAGTTATTATGCTCCAAACATCTGGAAAAAACTCCCAGAAACCTGCAGGTCCGCTGCAACTCTGACTACTTTTAAATCCAGGCTGAAAACTTTTCTTTTTGACGCTGCTATTAATTGAGCTATTTCTATCTTAAACTGCACTGTAACTTTTATTCATGTATTTTTCTTTTAATGTTTATTTTATTATCTTTGCTTTTTAATGACTGTTTTTAAATGCCATTTTCTTAATGTCTTCCATTTTTGTAAAGCACTTTGAATTGCCTTTTGTTGAAAGGTGCTATATAAATAAACTTGCCTTGCCTTGCTTTGCCTTCCCTTGCCTTTGCATAAAATGTTACATTGTCCAAAAAAAGAAAAGAAAAAGGTAGCACAAGTCACAGGCAGTTGGTCAAAGACAATAACCAGCATTCCAGGTATAACACATGATACAAGTCTCTCTGTCTGTGTGAGTTTATCTGTCATAACTCATAATAATGTGGTATGCAAAATAATGTTGCAAATGGGAATGCAAATGGTTAATAATTTCTGCCATGAACTTTGCCAAGTGACTGCTTGATGCCCTCATGTCCTGGTCGTGTAATCCAACACCCGGACCAGAAGAACCACATTTCCCTGAAAGAAAGGAGGATCGTGCTGCCGTGCTTTGTGGTGACCGTGATCAGGATTACGAGCACCTGTTTTATAGGGGCCTGAGTTTTTCTTTCTCACAACGCCTTGCTTTTATTCAAGTGTAAATGTGCGTGTGGGTTTATTGATGTTTCGGTGGAATGACTCATCACAATCCAAATGTGTGATTAATGCTTTCAGGTCAAATAATGGATATGGGAAACTTGGAAGTGCAAGCTTAACCCCCTAGTTAGAATCTGTATGTATTTCATTGCCCTGAAGTGATTGTATGAGTAATGATAGAGTATATTTATTGTGTTGGCTTGCTGTTCACTACAAAAACTTGAAATCTTGCCACGTATATTTGGCTAATATCTAGTCAGAATATGTCTTAACACTTGCTATAAGACATTATAACTTCAGAAGTAACACTGCAGTGAGATATCGGGGTCTTGTTTTTAGACAATACATCCTCTTGTTAAGTCAAATAATCTTATTTTGAGTTGTATCTCAGATTAAATTAATTAATTTTCACATATTTATTGGAAAATCATCAACTAACATCAGAAAACAGAACACTTTTTAGCATTTGTGGCTTATATTGTAACACAGCATTTCCTGATTCTGGTCAAATATAGTTCAAAATAATTTTCACAGCTAATTACAAGATCTGATTTATCTAAATACCCCTTCTTATTTCAAGTAATCTTACCAAGCTCATTTTCACTTGTTCTATTGGCAGCTTTTTGCACTTATTTCAAGTGAAAACACCTTGTTTTCACAATTTGTTCAACTCGTTTTTGGAGCAGCCTTTTTTCCAGTGTTGTATTGATATTGCCTAATCGCCTTTTGCTATTTACATTAAGGAACACCGTGAAGTAGGACTTTGGACTTAATCTTCATTGTACTGTTGTATTGTATTGTATTATATTGTGTTAACCAAACCAAACTGAACTTATCTAAACTATAGTCAACATTCTTCAGAGGTATAAACAATAAAACAAATACCGCGCAGTTATAAAAATAGCTCAATGTCAAGCTAATTTCTTTTGAAACTGATAGCCCCATTATCTTCCTTTGGAAAGCAAACAGCAGGCCAAGCCCAAAAGACAAGTAGAGTTAATACAAGCAGGAAAAGACCAGACAAAGAAAAGCAAAGAAAGACAAAAAAGGACAAGGTGTTCAAGCACAATTGTTTGTTTTGTATTCCAATTATCTATCTACATCATTAGCCAACATGTATTTATCCTTCTTCTATGTGTGTAGGGGCTTACAAGATACATAAAGTTTCACAGATTATCAAGGGTGCTGATGGGCAAGTACACAGAACATGTATTAGAGTTGTACATAAAGTAAACATTGCTGTACAAAATGTTATAATATATATTTAATTAAATGTTGACTGCAACCTCAGTTTCAGTATTAAAGTAAAATATTTCATGGACAGAAAGTGACAAGCCTTTACTTTCTGTCCATGAAATCTGCTCTGATGTGCAAGGGCAAAGATTTGTTATAGTGTTTTTAAATAAACGTCATTGTTTTAAGTAGTTTTCGTTCCCTTTTTTACTCAAACTACATGGCTATGATATGAAACAGGTAATATAACATAAGGAAAAAGACACAGACACAAAACAAGAAAGAGAATGAATGATATTGCTTCCTCATAGGAGTACTGTTAGAGTAAATCCCAGCGAGGCCTCTGTCTCCCTCAGCTGTTGCTCTGCGTAATGTCTTATCCCTCCTATTTGTTCAGGTTCAGAGGAAAAGGAGGGACATTGATGAGTCACTAACTAATCATCAGAATAAATGAGTATGGTATTTTCTATATGAAGAGAAGTTGACTGAAGAGAACACCTTTTCAGCCTGCGAGTTAATCAGTAACACCTCCAGATCAGAGGTTAACTGAACAGGCGATGTCTCAAGATGCTAATGGAAAACCCCAAGAGTCATGTCAGAGACAATAATTAGACTTTGTGACGAAATAACTTCAACAGGATGTGACGACAGCTGATTGTGAAACACTGGACCGTCTCTCAGTAACAGGAAACATTACAACTGGAAGCAACTATAACTATATGTTCCCTAAAACTAGAACTTGAATGATTATTTGTTTGAATGTGATAAGATTACTATACCATTACTTTAAAATGAATTCAGATCAACTGAGAAAGCATGCACAGATACCCTTTATTGTCAAATGTAACCAGGTAAAAAATAAACAGGTAAAAGATACAATTATAAAATCACATTCTCTGTACATAAATTACACTCTTTTGTAAAAGGGAATATATTGCCATGCATATACTGTCAGGTCTGCAAAGTCTTTCTACTTTAAATTCACTTTTAAAAATAATTTCCTTTTAAATTGATCTATTATTTCTAGTTCATTTTTTCTTATGTAGTTTTGAATAATAATAATAATAATAATAATAATAATACATTTTATTTTTAGGCGCCTTTCATGACACCCAAGGACACCGTACAATTTGTTAAAAAATAAAGAAAACGCTAATAGGCAACAAAACATGATAAAAACACAAACAGGAAACCATGGAGGAGACAGTCAAGTGGACACAAATGAAACATATAATGGGGAGCACTACAGTGAGTAGGCAGATTTGAACAGGTGGGTTTTTAATTGGGATTTGAATATGGTGATTGTGTCTGACTGTCGGATGTGCGGGGGGAGGGAGTTCCAGAGTTTGGGAGCAGTGCAGCTAAAAGCCCGAGCACCCATGGTGACGAGGCGTGGGGTGGGGACGGTTAGCAGACCAGCAGAGGAGGAGCGGAGGGAGCGAGAGGTGAATGTGTTCTGTTTTATATGAAAGCACTTTGTAACTCTGTTCTGAAAGGTGCTATATAAATAAATGGTATTATTACTTATATGAATTTGTATTTTAATAGTATTTTGTTTGCCATCCTGCAGTTTTAAGGTTGGTATGGACTTTATTTTACACATTTACTTTAAGTCATTCTCTTTTGTACACTTTGATTTCATTTCATGTTCACAGCATTTTATAACACAACATGAATATTGGAATATTGGAATTGCTGAACCACTGTATTTATAAAAAATTAAAGATAAAGGCAAAGAAGTGAATTTTGATAGGACAAATAGACAAATTTAAACTTTAAAGGTAATACAATTTAACAGCTTTATGAACCAATAAGCAGCAGCAGTCCCAAGCTCAGCATCAATGTGAAAGGTCCACTGAGCTGCACTGCCTCTGATCCAGAGACAGGAACACCTGTGTTAGAGGAAAGAAGACAAATCAGTAATAATTTGGAAATGAACAAGTGTTAGGAAAATATCACTCATTACCGGCTTGAGCTTCAATATCAGGATCCATGTATTTATTATCCTTGCAAGACAGGAAGTAGTCATCATAACATGCAGAGCATTTGGTACAACTAGTTCCTGAACAGTGTCCTTCACTTGCTTATACAAGAGAGGGAGTTACACAGTCACAAGATGGAGGAATACCGGTTCAAAGCAGTATACGATGTTTAGTTCAGATTAGCTAAGACCCACGTAATCAATAAACATGACAGTCATATAGTCTATCTCTATAGAGGCTGAATCATCATGTTAATCGTTGTCATAGCTGTATATGCCTAAAACAGTCCTGACGCTCTTCTAGGTAATCATACATCCGGTTACGTACACAGCTACGTGGGGCCTTTGTTATCATGTGCTACTATGATATTAGAAGAGAACATTCAGTATTTTCCCAACAACAAGTCATTTCACACTCATGTGACACAAGATAAAACACTGGTCAGTACCTTTAACTTCTACCATCTTTGTGGCCTCAGCAGAGCGCCCAGCAGCTGCATTTTCTGCAACACAGGTGAAGTTCTGGAAGGTACCGGGTTTGAGGGAGTCCACTTGAGCTTATTCTGGTTGACTGAGAGGTATGTACCGATGGGGAAACCCTGCCTGAACGTCCATCTGACCGTACAGTCCACGTTTAGGGTGCAGCTCGTCAAGCAGGTGAATTCACTCAATCTGCCGGGAAACACGGTGTCAGGTCCACTGATGCTGACGTTCCACGCATCAACTAGAAAAGATAAGAAAGTTAATTTTGACAGCTGCAGTTGATCCAGGACTGCTCGAGTCCTCATTAACCGAAATAAAGTCACATGACTCCAGTTCTGAGGTCTTCACACTGGCTTCCTGTCTCAAAATAATGTACGTTCAAGGACTACTGCTGGTTTATAAAGCACTGAGTCAAAACTAAACATGGAGAATCAGCGTTCAGTTTTTATGCTCCATATATCCGGATCAAATTACCCAAAAATATCTGCAAGTAAGCTAAAGCTCACACTTGTTTTAAATCCAGGCTGAAGACTTTTATTTTTTCCACTTTGAATTGCCTTGTGTTGAAATGTGCTTCATCAATAACATTGCCTAGCTTTGCCTTTTATCTATTCTTCCCTTCAGTAATACTTACAGCTGAGCAGATAACCCCGACTGAAAACTCTCGTCTGTTGAACCGTAATCTCACACATGTAGAATCCAGCAGCAGACGGCATCAGTGAGTCAAAGTGAAGCGTGACATTGTTTCGTATATGTTCACGTCGTGGAGTCATTTTCTGTCCGTCTTTGTACCAGACCACCGGGTCTGACAGCTGCTCTGGGCCCGAGAAGCCTCCAGGTGGAGCACCATGGCACAGCAGATCCAGGGTCAGGTTTAGAGTTGGGACATTGTTTGGAGGACTGATTTGCACAGACACTGGATCTGCATTTCCAAATCATGAAGGAAAGAAGAAGTACACACATCAGAGATCATACTGTGAAATGATGTGAAATGATGTGAAACTTAAACTCTGCAACTTTTGCTTCAACAGAGTCAGTTGCAGTGTTGCAAGATCCTTTACATAAGCAACAATACAGAAGAATGATGGCAACATGAACTCAAAGTGTGTTTTACCTTTGACAGCAAGCTCTTTTTTAAAAGGATAACCAGACTAAAATACACATAAAATAATAAAAGCCAAAAGAAAATCCAGTATGCATGAACACATTTTACAACAATGACAAGCACACCAACATAAGGAACAGCCTCAATTCAAAGAAACCTCATGCATTCACACTTTTTTGTATTCAAATAGATTTTTGATAGGATTGAACAAGATAAGCGTGTGTGATAACAAGCCTCTGCAGCTTGTTGAAAGTGTGTGGAGCAAACAGTAGGATTAGACCGGCACAAAATAATCTTGACTTCTAGTGCACTTTGAATAAAATCTATATATAAAAAAAAAAATGCTGTTAGTGTGCCAAAAAGTACTGTGTACATATTTAAAATGCAGTGGAGTTCTCCTAACTGCATCTGACACTGCAATGTTCCCATATGATTACAGACCATCTTGCAAAGAGATCACAGAAGTTGCAACTGAGGGGAGGGTAAATGGCCTTTCCCCACTTTGCAACCCCTTACTTCAGGCTACCTTGCTTGGACTACACCCATATTCAAACTCAACATTCATTTGATCTCACCTACACCTAGAAAAGTTACATTAATGCATGGTAGCGACACTATTGCTGCATCAAAATCTGTCCAAAGGCAGTGTGTTGTAATGCTAACCCCAGTAATGAACTAGATTAGTGTCAGTTGAGGTGACATATCAAAGTAAAAGTACTTGTTCTGCAGAAGAAATTCATCTGGGATTGAATCTGGTATTTGCATTACATTATATAAACATAAAGTACTATAGAATTGTACAGTAGAAAAAGTACAGTACTTAAAGGTCCCCTATTATACTGTTTTTCATCAATATATTATAGGTCTCAGATATATACAAAACATGTCTCTGAAGTGTTTGACTCGAAACACCAAACAGATCATTGCAGCATCCCATAATCCCCTCTGTTTCAGCCCTGTTTCTAAAGTGCTGATTCTCTGTCTGTTACTTTAGATGAAAATAAGGAGCCCCTCCCCACGCCCCTCTGAGAGATATTTGGTTAAAAATAACACAATAGGTGCTTTCACACCAAGTACTTTGCCGTACTTAGTTCATCAGAACTCAGTTCATCAGAACTCAGTTCATCAGAACTGAGTTCTGATGAACTAAAGAGCAGATCGACTTCAGCGGCTTCATTTGCCTAATCCTCCCTCAAGGATTAGGCAAATGAAGCCGCTGAAGTCACTTCTTCTTCTTCTTCTGCTTTGGGTTTACTGGCAGGCAGCAAACCACTTCACGGTGTATACTGCCACCCGAAGTCCCCGGCCGGAAGTCCCCGGAGTTGGGGACTGGCTTCAGTAGAAGCTGCTGGGACTCCCAGCAGCTTCTACTGAAGCCTTCCGAGTAAATCGCCAGAATGCCGACACCTCCTCATCACTCCACCGCTCCCATGTTTTTTTTGTGTTGCCATAAGTTAGTCTCTCTCCGTTGGTGCGCTGGGCTAATGCTAATGCTAATAATGCTAATGCCAGCAAATACAATGGCGGCTTCACAAAACTTTTCGGAGTTTTACGGGGCGTGGTTTGCAATTCGCCCAGCCAATCAGAAATGGGAACCTTTTTTCCCCAGGTAAGTACCTGCTCTCTAGCAGGGACTACAAAGGGAGTGAAAAGGTTCTCATGAACTAAGGTCTAGTTCCGGATTTTGTGGTGTGAACGCAAAATTTCAAGAACTATCGGAACTATACTGTGAAAGCGCCTATTGGTGCTCTAGGAGGAGATTCAGGTGATAAGGTGGGCGGGTGTTACCTTGGTTGGTGATTGGCTAATGGTTACACAAGCCAAAACATTGACAGGTTTTTATATAAATAGATCAGGACAAAAAGAGAGCAAATCTTTTTTCCTGAAACTTTCAGAATCTCTTCACACAGAGGGGACACATGTTGATGTATAAAATACATGAACAAGTGGATTTTGCATAATAGGTGACCTTTAAATAAGTGATATTAACTACTTCCACATCTGCACACCTGGTACAGTGATGAACCAGCTGTACTTACTCCTAATGTCGACTATGGAGCTGATGCTGCTGGAGGCTCCAGTTCGTGGATTGAACACGTTGCACTGTAACTCCAGCGTGTTGTCCCGTCCATCAGGAGTCCACGTCAGCGAGCTCCCGTTGACCGTGCGGCCCTTAAAGGACCAGCTGAAGACGCAGTCCGGGCTGCAGGAAGAGGAGCAGGTGAACGTCTTACTGAGACCAGCCGTCACCTGCCCGGTCCAGGAGATCTGATCCCAGGCCTGCACACCTGGAGCACCTGAAGAACAGGAGGAGGAGGAGGAGGATATTGGTATTCTTAACATGAGGAAAAAGCTTTCTCACAGGCCTCGCTCACACATTAGGTTATACTCCTGTTAAGTCAAGAAGAGATAGGATAATCATACTTTAAATCACAGCGTTGAGGCTGGTGTAGACATTACATTCATAATTGAACCATATTAACTGCAGAATGAGAGATTACACTTTCTTTTTTTTATTATTTAATGTTTGCCATCACTATTTAATGATTATTATTTGTTTTATATTAAACTTGTGTTCTGTGTAACATTGTCAATTTCAACATTATTTAGGTGGAGGCTTCGAATAAGCCCAGTGGGTTTTCTGCCCCTTCCTTTACTTTATTAAATGTTATATTTTCATATTTTTAACTTTATATTTGTAAGAAAATAAAACAACAATCATGTTTTTCTGCCTCTTAAACACCTTCAGTTTGATATCACAATCACACAGAACAACCGAATGACTGAAATCAGAGCCCTGAAATAATTTATTTAGAAAATATATGTACAAATTAGAATTGCACTGCAGAATCTAAAATAATTATTAAAACATGTGTTTTCTCTATTCTATTAAACATCAACAGCTTTAATATAACACACTGAACCATTGAACTACTAATACAAATACATGTTTTTAATATCAGGCCCTGAAATAACATCAGCAGTGCAATATGGAATAAAACATAAACAATGCTTAATTTAATGTTTAGTCAGCATCATATCACAAGCTTATTATCACACCAAAACATCCTACTGTTCATAAAAATGTGTTTAAAACTAGTAAGTATGTAAGTAAGTGTGGTGACTATTGCCACTCAATATCTCCATGGATTGATACTGTGATTTTTCGTTAGACGCGTGGACACTGCATTTACGACTTATGAAATTATTGCTATTATTACCATCTATTAACCCCAAAACAGTGTATGTTTCCGACACGGTCGAAAACTGTTTGCTCACCCAAATATCCTGTGTCCTATTACGCCATCTAGTGCTCAAAACAGACAACAAAAACATGCAAATGGACACAATACAATAGTACGTAAATAGGTAAGTAAATAAGGTTTTTTACCCATCAGTGCCACCAGCAAAACACAGCAAAGGGTCTTCCAGGAGGGGCTCATAGTAATGTCTGTAATGGCTGACTCCTGTGTGTGTTTAAACAAGAACTAAATAAACAGCTTTTTTTAATACAAACTATGAGTTAGAGGGTGGTAGTTATACTCTGAACTGATAAAAAAAAAATATATATATGTCAGTCACACCCATCATCTTGCTTCACATCAGAATTTACATGATGAAGCAATCTTTAGGAAACAAGGGAAATCTAGATTTAAGTACGTAAGTTGTCAGTTTTGCAAGTGCTAAGGCGGTAGGACTTTTAATATTCTTTAAATATAAGTTTGTTTCAATTACAAATAACCAGTGACATGGCAAGTACAAACATCCCTGTTGAATTTGCACCATTGTTTTCAGCCTTGCATCAAACACCAGATGGCACTGTATCACAGAAGTTTGTCATTACTTAAAGTTCCTCCTTTTTGAGGAAGAAGGAGGACCGGTTGCATTCGGGTTTCTAACGTCCAAATCTTGCAAGTTTGTGGACCAATATTCAGAGCTGTCCACAATATGTTTTCTAAATCAACATCTTTGTAGATTTTCATTGCGGTTCTGGATGAAAATGTTCTACAGACAATAAATACAATTATTCTGCTGGGTAATATATACATATTTTAAAAACTCAATGGAGAAGTTATTTGAATTCAAGGAATCTTAAAAAATGCAAACCCCTAACCTATTGCAAAGCCAGCTTATATTGACACAGACCACTGCAGGGTGGCCCAACACATCATGAAGAAGGGAAGAAACACACTCTGGTGAAGAGTAGGACTATGAGCCAATATATAAGATGTATATGTGTGTGTGTGTGTGGTGTGTGTGTGTGTGGTGTGTGTGTGTGTGTGTGTGTGTGTGTGTGTGTGGTGTGTGTGTGTGTGTGGTGTGTGTGTGTGTGTGTGGTGTGTGTGTGTGTGTGTGTGTGTGTGTGTGTGTGTAGTATCAACGTACTTATTTGTTAGAGTGATCCTTTAAATGTATTTTTTTGTTTGTCCAATTGTTTCTGTTTTGTTGTGAGCTTGTTATGTTGTCTCATCATACCGGTGGAGGAGAGTTAGCACGTACATTTACTCAAGTGCTGTACTTAAGTAAAGTACAAGTAACTCAACATTTTACTTAAGTACTTCCATTATTAAATGCTACTTTATGCTTCTACTCCATTATATCTCAAAGGTGAATATAGAACTTGTACTCCACTTGATATATCTGACATGCTGTACATGTCACTTGTTAGACACTTTTATTCACAGCGACTTACATACATTACATTCTGTGGAAAACTATTATATCCCACTGCGCCACAGCCTCACTTTAGGTACTTTTTCAGATTGTGCATTAAAAAACATGTGATAAACCTTTAAGGTGATGAATCCTTCAAGATTAAACCAGTGGAATAACTGTTTAATCTACAAAAGGTAAACAATGATCAAATGCATGATAAGGACAGCTGTAAACAACACTATTAACTCCAATAATGTCATTTATATTATGAGATATAAGATATGAAAGACTGAGGCAGAATGAGTACTTTAACATTAACAGCAAATGTTGCTGTTAAGCCCTCTGTATTTTTCATTTCATTTAATCGTTTATTGAAGAGGGACAGTGCACATTGATGAACATTTAAAACAAATAATGGTTTAAAAACGTAAACATGCCGGATTTTAGCTTTGAGCTAGTTTCCATCCGTAGTCCCTCACATACAACATTTAAGAACATGACATTTATATACATAGCAAATAAATACATGATATGCAGAAAGAGCATGAGCAGCATATAAGCATTAACCACATGGCAGTACAATGTAGCAGCTACGAATATAAAGTGCTGTATTTATGCTTGAGTGAGGTTTTAAACACAGGACTTTTACTTTTAATGGAGTACTTTGACATTAATGTATTGGTACTTTCACTTAAGTTAGGAACTGAATACTTCTCCGACCCCTGCATCATACACTTGTGTCTATTGGGTTTATTTCTGGTCTATACTAAATAAAACAATATACAAGTCCCATACTCTTTAAAATAAAGCCTATAATTAAAATACAGGAAATGAGTCAATGGCCTGAGTTACACAACAGCTTCTCAGCAAGCCAACTAAAATTATGTAAAAAAGCTTTAAGGTGTACGATCTGTTAACCGCCTACATATACAATATAATGTTTGACTCCTCTTGCCTTTTTCTGACGCAGATCACTAAACTAAAAGTTATTTTTTAGCCATCTGGATGTGACATTTGAGTACTGTCATACATGTGAGATGTACTTTGAACTAGAGGAGGTACACTTACGGAAACATGTCCTACTATAACAACATGTATTACAGTATGATTACTTTTTATTACATTAAAAGATCATTATCACTGGAGATCTCTCTGTGGCAGAACAGGCCATTTCATGGTGAAATGCTTTGAAAGGCAAAACAGTCAAATGTTTGTTTATGTGAGAATGAAAATAGAAAGACGAAGGAAACATCCCTAAACAATGCATTTCTTTCACTCATGCAAACCCTTGGTGGAGTTTTAGTGCACCGCCATAAGAGAAGATTGTGTTTCTGAGTACGGCTGGTTGACGTAATGTTTACTCATTCATGTTGAACTTTGAATTTATTGCAGTAATTGAAATTCAGTGTCATTACCAGAAATGGATGTGATGTTTGCATAGTATTTGCATACAGCTCTCCCCTCCCCCCCCCCCTTTCTTCTCGTCATGATCTTTTTTTTTTAGATATGTTTTAGTAGTCACATTTGCATGTTCTTGTCATATTCATTTCACACTTACAGTAAGCCGGAAACATGAAAGAAAGTCAGACAGGGGGATGTCATCTCTCGCAAATTATGTTAGTTTAGTTTAGTGTTTTTGTCTTTGTCTAGTGATTTTCCCCTTTATTTTTGAATAGTAACCTTCCCTCTCGTTTCAGATACTCTGACCTCCCTTCCTTGTGTGTCTCCCACACCTGTGATTGTCGACCGCGCCCCTGATTGTTTCCACCTGTTCTCCATTACCTGGTGTATTCATTGTCCTCGTCTCCCTTTGTCCTCCTGTGCCAGTTCGTTTCGTTTCTTGTGACAAACTACCAGCGTATCATGCCAGGAATAATCCCAAGCAGACTTTGAGCCACGTCTTGTTGTCTGAGTATTTCGTTATTCATGCTCCTAGTGTTTTTCCTCATTGAGAGTGACTTTGTTTTGAAACAGTTTTTCCTCGTTAAGAGTCATTTAGTTTTTGACCACTGTAGTAGAGCTTTGGTTTGAATAAACCTTTTTGTGAAAACCCGTGTGAGTCGTGCATTTGAGTTCAAACCCAGTCGTAACAGGGGATTACAAATATTCGTCCTACTGACTTTTCCATTATCACTTTTTAAACTAATGACACAAAATAATTGTCAATAACAGATTATACAATGACTATGAGTAACAGAGGTGACTCTTCACAATAAGACTGTCTCATATTTCCACTGAACTGAATCAACCTCCACAATTCCCCCTTCATTTATGATCCACTATTGACTTTAGGCATTGTATATTCACCCACAATACAAACAGACACCACACGCTGTTGGGCCATCGGATTATTTCCATGTTCTTTGTATTCAGGGAATATACCATAAACTTTGCAAATAAGAAAAATAAAGCGCTCTTTGCCTTTTACATACGTGAGAAAAAGAAACACTGTTTATGTGGGTGGATATCCACATACAGTACACAGCATATATACAGTACAATATCGTTTTTAATCTGAATGAGCACTCAATTTAATACAAATGTGACATGAGAGTTACATACAATGCATTCATTCTTTAGTCGAACATTATTCAAATGTCACTTTGTGAGACATGTAAAGAAATAGCTCAGGTTGAACGGTGAAACAAACAGACAATGGTTAATGTGAACAAATCATGATGCAAGCTAAGTCAAGATAAATCATTAATTCAACCCTAATTTACTCCTGAAAACGTTTTAATAGGATATTAAGGATTGTATTATGGTAGCCAGACATACTGTAATCAATTTCAAAAGTTGGAATCTCATCCCTAAAACATCGTCTTTTAAAAAGAGCTTAAAGTGCACATCATTAATTATGAATTATATGCAGAGTTTATACAATTATGTGGTAAAAAAAAAAACTTAAACTGACCACAAACCTTCAAAAAACACCTTAATGTATGGCTTTACTGAATGAAAAGCTACGGCCTCTTAAGTTTGTAAATGAAGGGGTGGTTTTTGGTTTTGGTCAGTCCTAATGGAACGTTATACCCTTTAAAGTATGCATACAATCCATTCATAATGCCATGATATATTAAATTCTAATCTATTTTCAAATCTATTTTTAATGGTATTTGAAGCCATAAAAAAATCATTTAAAATACCTCAACTTCATTTAAGGTTGAACAATGACAGGGATTCACTTTGATATGAATACATGCTTACATTGCAGGTGAAGTGAACCGTGTGAATAACTGACGGGTAGTCTGGTCCACTTTAATGAGTAACTAATGGGGAGGGGAGACTAGCCAACACTCATTCATTCATTCATTGCCCTTAGTTTAAAAAAAGGGAGTAACTAAAATATAACTTGTGTATATGGTCTTGTTGCATTGATCTGGGTTAACGTGGAGCCGGCTGAAGACTCAAGACTTTGCGTCTAACTGAGGGCTCGCTCTTTCAAGGCACCAACACAAACTAAGAAAGGCTCCTTATACTCGTTATTTCATGTATTTGGTGTGATCAGATACAGTGCATCACCTTAAAAATAATAGTTCGGGAGCAACTTTGGGTCAAAATTGATAATGTGAATAAATTGCCCTAATTCTTTTTGTAAACAGGCTGAGGTTTCCAGATTTATCACGAGTGTTTGACATTGACATCTTATCTTAATATAAAAAATGATATATCTTAATTGCTTTATCAGCTAAAATCATGGCACTTATTATTTTTTCCAAATTGTGCAACCCTTCTGTATTTAATAAAACAGATGTAATCAATACTTTTATACTCACAATTAAATGACAATAGGAGAACAATGCAAAAAAGGTCGCTCCTTATGGATCTACTTAGACTTATTGCCCAAATCTACCATTCCCCTCAGAGCTTTAGTGAGTTTCAGCTCATTGATTAGTTGTTCATTTACCTCTTTATAGTGTCTTCAGAAATAAAAGTAACACTCTTGATGGATCAAATATCCTTTTATTTGTCAAATATATCATACAATCACAAGTCCTTGCTTATGGCATTACCATCTTTTACCAACGCCAAACATACATTGGTAACTTCAATGGGAACCACCATATCAACCAGTCTGTTCTTTTCTATTAACAAATGTAAATAAACTGTATTTAGGGCCTGAGATCATGTGAAAATCCATACATTGATACTGAATATTTCAAAAAACCAAAACACATTGATTTGTTACAAACTTATAATTGTTTCTTTTAAATGACATATTTACATAAATAATGTATCTATAGACCAAGTCCAAGAGAAAAAGCTCCTGGGAATCATCTTAGATTACTGAATTATCACAAAACACTTAAATAACATTGTAGCAGAGGTGGGAAAATTGAGTTGCTGCATTTAAAATATGTGCAAATTTAACACAAAACTGTTACTCAGCAGTATCGTCACATTTTACAGTAGATTAGATAATGAAACAGAGCAAAGCGAAATAAGAATACAGAACAGGTGATGTTGAAATGCATAATTGTCCATGTGGGTTATTTGTTAACAATCGTTTGGCACATGCATTTATTAGAAAAAGTTGTGTTTAGACTCTATGCTATAGTCTGACATTTTATAAAACTGAAACAAAGCATAAACGGAACATACTAAGATTTGCATTGAGTTGAGGAAACCGAGAGTCTGCAGCAATGCAAATGTGCTTCTATTTTCTACTAGTGCAATGTTTCACTTCCCTGTTTAACTTCCCTTTTGGCTGCAGGCCTTTCAGGGAAACATGTTGACAGATATTGCACCTTATCATTTTATCACACAGCAACTTTTATTGACATTTACTGTAAATCTTTTCCTGAATTACCCTGATGATCACTTGCGGGATATATTGGCATTTCTTCAAAAGCTAGTTTCCGCATGTCTGTTGGAGGCAGACTTACAGTAAGGCACTTATTGTATACAAAGATATCCTTCATTAACCTTTTTTTCGTTGTTGGCTTTTAAGGATGTTGTGGCTTCACACCTCCCCTATGTGGCATTATAAAGTGTATCTTTATGAAATTAAACTACAATGATTCATCTCTATATTGATCTTTCAACTTGTCCTTTGGACCAACAGATGGAATTAATCTTTCCGCCATTACAATGTCATTATAGTTCACAAATCAAAGAGAATCAATGCCCTGACAAATGATACTGACATTTTAATTAAATAATTTTCAAATAACTGATTTAGCTTTTAATGTAAAATAAATATGAAATTGATGTGATCACTGAATATGCATAGGGAGTCCAATATGGCACCACACCGGTATCAAACATTATGCTAAAGCTAACAACAGAGTAGCACATAGTACATTTTCCACTCATCTATGTGCACTTTTAATTAACTGTACACAAGAAAGCTATTGTTATGATTGCGAGCTAGTAGGCCTACATTGTGTAGTCTGACCTCAGTCACTGCAATAACTGTCACAAACTGGTTGACCATTAACCCGGCTAAAGTGCTTTGGAGAAAGCTAACTCAAGGCAAATGAGCCCTCCATAAAAAAAGAAAGACTGAGAGGGAAGTGAAGGTTTCTCATGTTAGCTGCTTCCAGTGAGACCCCCCCCCAACATTATCCATTGCATCCAGTGTGGTCAGTTCTTGCGAACTTGAGCGTAGAGGTCGGCGATTTCAGGCTGAGGAGCCGGCCTCTTGTTGCGCTGTTGGTGAGCATCGTAGGTTGGGAGTGAGGACGCAGCAGCACGAGGATTGTTGTTCACTCTGACCTCAGCGTAGTCTGACGGTTTATTCTGGTCTCCCATCTGGACTGTTTCCCCGTTATTGTTTTTGGTAAAACGGACATCTGCGTAGTGCATCTCCTAGGAAAATAAAAAAAGGAAATGAATGTAAGATTACATTTACAGTTACATTGGATTGAATCATACCTCAGTGGTAGGCGTCAGCATGTTATCGTCAATAATCAACTCTCTCTAGCTCTAGACTTAAAGAGCAACTTGCAGGTTTTTTTTTATACTAGATTTATGCTTAACCTTGCCTGAAAATTAGAATTAAAAAAGTTAATGCAGGATTTGATATGTTTTACGAGACATAAGGGCAGGAATTCAGAGGGGAAAGGAGCCGTTTTGAGCTCTGCTACTAAAACTGCTTTTTTCAAATGTCATACGTCAAACGCGTCATATTACGTCACATGGGGGAGCAACTTTCTCTGACTCCTTCTCTGCCCAATCCGCAGTAGTAGTTTGTAGTTGGTTTGAGCGGTTGTGTTTTAGTGAGCTGGTATTTTTTCGGTAATTTTACATTGCATTTCACCATTTTTAATCATGGTGAGACTCCAGACGTAGTGTGGAGTTGCATTAGGTAACGCGAGATACGGCTGATACTTGTGCATTCGTTTCTGTTATGGATCAGTATCAACAGTCCTGCCAGTAATGTTACTATATTATCAATACTACTTTAGTTATAGCCTGATATATAATAGCTAACTTTACAATTTTGTGATGTGACCGACGTTAGCTAACATTAACTGTAGCTAATGCCGGTCACTCACCAAGACAGCTGCCCTGTTCTCCACTGATTCTCCTCACACCACAGCTCAATTTCTCTCCGATGGCCGTTATTTCTTCTAATCCTTGGCTGCTCCTGGTCTCTTGGCCGCCTAGCAGGCTCATAATTATAAGGTTGTGGTCCGTCATATGCATACGAATATACATTTTCAACCTCTTCTGTGTTAAAACTAGCATTGTGAACCATGTTTATTAATACATTAGACCGGCCGCTCTCCCCCATGTGATGTTACACGCGGGTTGTCTTGCGGAAGTAAAAATGTCTTACAAAAACGACGCCAGATGTCACTGTAGTGTATATTTATGTATATTTTTTTGAAATCTAGTGTATACATAATTTTCCTACACATGTATTTACTGGGGTCACTAACCTGCAAGTTGCTCTTTAAGCACCGAGTACCACAAGGTTCAATACTTGGTCCACTTCTTTTTACCTTATATATTATTGACCTGCCATCTGTCTGTCCTGATGTGGAAACACAGCTATATGCCGATGACACAGTGATATATGTGCATGCCGATACAAAAGGCTGCTGCTAAACTGACCTCTATCTACTTGTCTCTCATCCTTTTTTTATAACTAATGCTGTTGATGTATTGTGATTTTAAAAAGGTGTATATTATCATCTGGCCGGGGACAACAGCTGGAAATTAGCAATGTTGGCTAAAGCTGCCCCATTTACTGTTTGTTGGGACAGTTGATCAATGGGGACTGTCCACAACAATATAAACAAATAAACTAAACTAAACATCACATTTGATGTAAAAAAAGAAAAAAGGAGGTAATCGTTAACAGGATAAGTTATCTCTATAATGTTGATCTAATGACACATATTCACTTCTTCTTCATTGTGTCAGCTTAATATCTCGGTCCTGGTTCAAAGTCTGATGTTCAGCCATGTGTTTACAACATCTCTTAGTAACCAGCAGAGCATGTAAACGACTCTGACTACTTTTACCTGACTTGTTGTGTACGCCCCGTTGTCCTGGCCTTCATCTCCTTAAAAACGTGAGAAATAAACAAAGGTTAGAATAACTCAACTCTGTGAATGACAAACTCATGTTACACGTAATAGACTTACCCGTTCTGGTGTTGGTGTTTCCAGCAGCAGTATTTTTACCTGGTTTTCTGTTTAGAGAGATCATTAGTCATTAGTCTCAGCAACATAATAATGATACAAGCAGCAATATATCTAGTTATTGGTATTGGATGCATGATAGAAAAGTAGTTATTTCTTCATAAGAGCTGCATCTATAGTCCTGAAAGTATTTATTACGAATGATTTACAAGCTAAGACTTTCAAACAGTAATGTCGAGCTCTATAAGGGTCTCACCATACTTAACTCATGGTGGTGAATCATATATTCCATCAGTTAAATATTTATACCTGGCAGAAACAAAATGTTAAACTTTGAAGTTGTACAGTGTTGAAGTGCGGCTCCATTGTGAAATGACACAAACGAGTCATAACTAAAGGGCTTAGGAACATATGGAGAATATATAATAAGAGAAGGCCCTTTGTTGAACATCAACCTTTTGTAGGTTGAGTAAACAAGGTTGTTACACACAATGTCCACACCATTCTGGCTCCACATGTTCTGTCTGATATCTTCCAATGTGCTGATCCTGAATCTTCCTCCTGCCTGGTTTTTGAGTCGAGCTTTTGGGTCTAAACTTGGAGATACTGAGCCATCACCTTTCCCATACTTGTAATTGAGTATTACTATGAAAATAGGTCTATGTTATATACTTAAGATCTTTTCCACTTACTTTTTGTCATGAAAGCAGTACCACACAATAGCAGCTATAAGAACGAGGATGACTAAAACGCCGATTACTATTCCAGCGATGCAACCACCCGAACAGCCTGGTGGTACTAAAATAAAACAGGAGAAAAAAACAGGATTTTAACATCATTCTGTAAACAGGAAATGTCTCATTATCTCAAAATGCCTGTGGATAAAAAGCATATTACATTTCTCCCATATGAGATTTCATAGCCAGTTATAAAAACCTATACAATGATTCTGTTAAGAGTTGTTTATGTTGTTTAAAATGCATTTTAAATTACCATAAGCCCTCGAGTACAGGCACATTTTCTTCTACAGACCCTGTTCTATCGATGGCATTAAAAAAAACGTGTAAAAGCACATTAGAATAGTGAAAATAAAAAATAGAGCCATCAAAAGAAAAGCACATGCACAAGCGCAGACAATCCTTATAGGCAACGACAATTAAAAAAAGGAAAACACATAACAATTAAAATAAGGAGAGCATGTCTGATTGTTTGATTTGATGTATAGATTGGAAAAATAGTTGTTATGTTCCTTAGATCTTAAGGTACGTGCTGCCAGTTAGAATAGTAGTTGTACTTTTACTTAAAGGTATTTTACAATCCCCTCCGCTAGTCCTTCTAGTTAACAAGATTATATTTTGTTTAATGAATGTATTGAACGGAGAGGGGCCAGAGAATTCTTTTTTAAACACATGCAAATTATCTGCAAATTTATCATGTTTTCTTAGTTTAAAATAATCAAAATTGATGACATAAATTTGACTTTTGTTACATTTTAGAGCCTGCTTACATATGTTCTTACTGACTTTAATGTGCTCCTACCTGGCCCTGGCTCTGGCTCATGTGTTACGGTCAATTCATGGACCGCTGATGATTTTCTCCCGGTTATATCATTCCTCGCTTCACAGGAGTAGTTGCCACTGTCAGATAATTCAGTGTTGTTTTATTAAACACAGCAGAATTGATTATCGCCCCTTTTCAGCGTCCAGGTGTATTTTGCAGTTGGAACAGATGCAGCCGAGCAGGTTAATTTAAATGTGCCTCCAACATGTATCTGACTTGGACCTGTGATTTGAACTGTTTCTGGTCCATCTGGAAAAAGATATTTGGAAGAATATAAAACTTATTCAATAGTTTACTCAATAATCTAAAAGTATAATTGTAAACGTTAAAGTTATAGTTTGATACCTACAGTTAACAATCATGGAGTACTTTGCTTCCTCGCTGCTGAGGGGTTGCTGATAATACAGGAATAATTTCCTGTGTCGTCTTTATTCAGACTGCTAAAAGACAGCTCTCTGTTGTTGTTGGTGAGGGTCATGTTTACAGTCAGAGTCAGATCTAAGCCACCCTTTCTCCACTTTCTGGTAAAGACAGAGCCAGCAGCGTCACAGATTAATCTGAAAGAGTTCCCCTCAATCGGCAGGTTTGATGGAGATGTGACAGAAGCGCCTGATATATTCTCTGTGGGGCAAAAGAGCAGGTGAAAGATATAAAAGCAGGAACAAAAGAAGCTGATTTAATGCGTTAGTTAATACATATAAAGGAACAGTTTATTCTTTATAAGATGCAAACATGTTACTACTTCTCCTTGAATAATGTATATAACATGCTGAGTGCCTGACTGCCCTCATTAAAAAAAAATGCACCGCGTTGGACAACCTATAGCTCAGAAATATCATCTATACAAGAAGTACATATCATCGCTTGTCCTTAGAAAGATAATGTGTTAATTAACACACTGAATAACAGAGAAGAAAACTGATTATTGTAGCATTTCTTTGACTGAATCAAAACAGTAGGAGTTTAAGGAACTAAACTTTTTCAGGTAAAGAAATAATCACTATTTGAAATGATTTAACTGTTGCTAACAAACCTTTAGGAACACATCCAGAACATATTGAGCATCTGATCTTGCATCACTATGGTTTATTGATGGATTCTCTATATTAGTCTCAAATACTCACAATAGTAGGAATTGAATGCTTTAAGTTAAACAAAGGTTTTATTTTCTGCCTTTTTTTAACTGATATTTATATTTTTTCAGGACCATCTATGTGGCATACGGGGAGTAAAGAAATGAATTAAAGTAATGCTGGCAGCTTAAAGACAATGTTACGTGACAACTTAGCTCAGTGTGAAGCCTCATAATACCATCAACTTTAAAGCAATGTGCAGAATCAAATGTATGCACATATGAGTTACTCACAGTTGATGGTGAGGTTTAGTGGAGCACTGTTTCCCTCACTGAAAAGATTAAACACCTGACAGCTGAATGGTCCCTGGTCGTAGCGGGTCACATTAGTTATAGTTAAAGTGGAGTTTCCATCAGTGATCTGAACTCTGTCACTTCCTGTAACCTCAGAGCTGCTGTTCAGCCAGAGGAAAGAGAGAGAGGATCCAGAGGAGGAGCAGGACAGACTAACGGAGCTGCTGAACTCCACCAGCTCTGTTGGTTCTGAAGTTACCACAACATTGGTAACAAGTGCTGTGGGTGGAAAACACAGGGGTTTACACTGACCAGCCTTTCTTGCATAAGAAGTTGAGTGGAGCAATGTTTAACCCCTAACCCTAACCCTAAGGATACTATGATGTGTAATTAGGGTTAGATGTTAGTTTGGATATAAACATGTTGCAGAGCACACAGCACACACAGTGACATGTGTCTCTGCTTTTAACCCATCCTAGTACCAGGAGTCTAGCACTAGGAGCAGTGGGCAGCTATTGTACAGCGCCCGGGGAGCAATGGGAGTGGGGGCATGTCCAGTGCCTTGCTCAAGGGCACCACGGCAGGGCAGGAGGTGAACTGGGACCTCTCCAAGTAGCAGTGCACACTCATATTTTAGGTCTGTTCGGGGACTTGAACCAGCGACCCTACAGCTCACAGTCAAAGCCCTACTGACTGAGCCACTGCCAGATTAGTAAACATGTTTAATCTTAGCTTGTCACTCCATGTATTTTTGTGTGACACCATACACTTCTATTCTCAGCCTCAGTTGTTCTTGTAAAAGCAAATATTGTAGAACTTCCTTCGTTGCGAATGCATTGTTTCTTTTTGTAACACAAATGTTTGTGATGAACATTTTTTTAAGACAGTTGCATCTGATGCTAAAGTCACAAGTACTGAACATCCCATTTGTATTTGTTTTCTTTGCACAAACAACTTCTTTTCAAACTTACCCAGTACAGAAACAACTGAAGGCTGAGAAGTCTCATATCTCAGTGTTTTGTTGTTGAAGGCCTGACAGCTGTAGTTCCCACTCTGACTGATCTGAACGTTCATCAGACTGAGATCTGATCCAGTATCAGACAGCAGGGCTCCATTCAGAAACCACTCAAATACAGCAGAAGGTCTGGAGTCAGCTGAGCACATCAGGCTGATGTTTGACCCTTTCTCATAATATTTTTGTGGCTGAGATATTGTCAAATACGTTTTTTCAGGACCATCTATGTGGCATACGGGGAGTAAAGAAATTAATTAAAGTAATGCTGGCAGCTTAAAGACAATGTTACGTGACAGCTTAGCTCAGTGTGAAGCCTCATAATACCATCAACTTTAAAGCAATGTGCAGAATAGATGTATGCACATATGAGTAACTCACAGTAGATGGTGAGGTTAGTGGAGCACTGGTTCCCTCACTGATAGGATTAGAAACACGACACTCGAATGTCCCTGGTCGTACCGGGTCACATTAATTATAGTTAAAGTGGAGTTTCCATCAGTGATCTGAACTCTGTCACTTCCTGTAACCTCAGAGCTGCTGTTCAGCCAGAGGAAAGAGAGAGAGGATCCAGAGGAGGAGCAGGACAGACTGACGGAGCTGTTGAACTCCACCAGCTCTGTTGGTTCTGAAGTTACCACAACATTGGTAACATTTGCTGTGGGTGGAAAACACAGGGGGTTTACACTGACCAGCTTTCTTGCATAAGAAGTAGAGTGGAGTGTTTTTAATGTTTAATTCTCCATGGTCAGTAATAATGGCGTTGAACATAAACATGTAAACATGGGAATGTTCAGTTACCTGTGATCCTGCAGTTATTCTTATTTTATACTTTACAGTTTACTGATGGTCTTTTACCAGTACATTTGTCTAACAACGTTGATGCATAGATTATCAGTAAGCTAGTCACCAGATTATTAAGCATGTTTGAATATTTAATTATCCTGTTGCAAAATGTTGCACCAAGTCTAGTACTGGTACAACATTTACAGGTGTCGGCTGACCTTACAGATATATATTGTCCAATTAGCCACAGCGACATTTACCTTGGTTATACAACAATTCAAGTTTTGTTATAATACTGACTCTGAATGACAATTTTATAATTTTGATCATTGAAAAAAAATTTGAGATTTGAAAGGTGATTTTATCTGTTAACAGAATATTTCTGCCATATTGTTATATCAATGTGTTTAACTATGATTGTCTTGCACTGTGTGTATTAGTTGTATCTGCTAGCCACATATTTAGCTCTGCTGCTCGCCTCTCCAGGAAGTATCTTCATACATTTTTATTCTCAGCCTCAGTTGTCTTTGTACAAGCAAAATATTGCAGCACTCTCAAAAGTGGAAGTGCATTGTTTTTTTTCTCCCACAAGGTTTTGCACAACCTTCATTTATCTAAGACAGTTGCATCTGATGCTATAGTCACAGGTACACCCCATTTTGATTGGTACTTCTTTGCAAAAAACGTATTTTCAAACTTACCAGTATAGAGATGGATGCAGGCATAGACGTCTCATATCTCAGAGTCTTGTCGTTGAAGGCCTGACAGCTGTAGCTTCCACTTTGATTTATCTGAACGTTCATCAGTTTGAGCTCTGGTCCATCAGACAGCGTGCTACCATCAGAAAACACTGAAACTGAGCAGGAGGTCTGGAGTCAGCTGAGCAGGACAGGACGATGTCTGATCCTTCCTGATGGTGTTTTTCGGTCGGAGATATTTCCCAACTGTATTTTCTGGGCCATCTGAATTTAGGGTTAATCAACAGCAATACGTTAGTATTCACAACTGCATTATTATACATATACAATGAACTTCTATTACATACTGTAGCAAGCATGCAATGAACAGTTTCTAAATATAAGTGTCTAATTTACAATGATTTAGTTCAGACTGTGCTGTAGTGTGCAGGGATGATGTGCTGGATTTAAATAGGAGGGAAATGTGTTTGAATATCTTATAATCCCATGCGTGAACAAAAAGACAAACAAAACAAACTGACAATTATCTAAACTCTGTTGCATTCAGATCTTTTGGTAAATATACTCAGCATGCAGGTTAGTAACTCACAGTAGATGGTGAGGTTTTGTGCACTGGTTCCCTCACTGACAGGATTAGTAACACGACAGCTGAATGGTCCTGGTCGTAGCGGGTCACATTAATTATAGTTAAAGTGGATCCTCCATCAGTGATCTGAACTCTGTCACTTCCTGTAACCTCAGAGCTGCTGTTCAGCCAGAGGAAAGAGAGAGAGGATCCAGAGGAGGAGCAGACCAGACTGACGGAGCTGTTGAACTCCACCAGCTCTGTGCTGCTGGGGGTTACCGTTACATTGGAGACTGGCTCTGTGGGTGAAACACAACAAACATTTGATAAAGTTACAGTATAAGATAAACACTGAAGTGGCTGAAGTTTCATCTTGAGATAATGATCATTTATTGCTCCACATTGAATGTTTTTACAAGGTCCTTCCACAAAAAAAAGCAACTTTTGCCAAATGTTTATTTGATAATGATGGTGCAAAGAATAAAAAGGCCTGTATCATTGTTTACTTGCTCAATTGCTACACAAAATCTTCATTCAGCAGAGAAAGATATGCAACATGTGAAACTTTCTCACCGTATACGTCCAGTCTTGTGATCCCTGACTGTGGTGTCCTCAACTATAAACATGTCAACTGAGTATCTCCACTGTCATTTAGAGCCAAGTTCCTGAGCTCCAGAGATCCAGTAGACATGAAGAAGGTGATCCTGCCTTCATACTCTGGTTCAGTGAGGTTGCTACCAAGAATCTGAATATATTTTCAGAACCAAATTTCCAGGTCACTGTTTGAAATGGTGTTCCTGGAGTCAGTGTTGTGGTGAACATCACTGTTTCTCCCACAGCTGCATTCAGAGGACTGTCTGGCAACACACAGCTCCTTCAGTTAAACCTGGAGAGAGACAGAGAGAGTTCATTGGAAAATAAGCCCTGGGACAAAATCCTTCATTACAGGCTAACACAAAAATACAGAATGATACAAAAAATGCACTTTTTATTTGTATAAGTACAAAAATAGACATCTTGATATTTACTCAATCACATGCCAAATGTCTTTCTGTAAATAAAACAAAATTGTCTCAGCAATGAACTTTTATCAGTCATGCTTTTGGTCTGCTAACTATGATGCTATGAGTCACAAAATAATAAAAAGCAGACCTCCAGATTAATAGGTGAACTCCTTTCTAACAACTTTTTACCAATTCAGCAATTGTTATAAGTATAGGAAGTGTCGGTATAGGAAGAGCAGTAATGTAATATTCTCACCTGTGAAAGCCAGAGAGACTATCCATAGTAAAGCGAAAATATCCATTGTTGGAACTCTGTGAGATATGAAATGCAGAGGAAATGTCAGCCATCAAACTTTGACTGTCCTGATAAATGTGAGCCTCTTGCCGTTCTCAACATATCAGTGAGGAAATGCAGAACTACCTTCGTGTTGAGGTACAAAGTTTCTGCATAATTAGTCAAACCCAGTGAAGCTGCAGACATGTCCTAAAGCTGCAAGACATCGTCCTCTAGTGGTGTAATATGTTTGCATGCCATACTGATGGTTGATAAAGAGACGTCAATACTACTGTGGTATTAATAATCAGACAACAGCTGATTTACATACTTTTTTACTATGCCTATGTTTACTTTAGGCAAAACTTTGTACATAACCACTTACGGCATATTTGTTATTAATAATAATATGCATGAAAGAAACTAAGTAGTTATAGGTATTAGATCAATCAATTTTGCTGTTAGACCAAAGAAAACTTGAAATGATATAACAGCAATTCCACATGACAGTCATGGCAAACTACCGTGAATATTGTTCCCATTTACAGATCATTATAATAAATGTACAGGGCATGTATAATATTTCCATTTGATGGAGTAGTCCGGCCATACAAAATAAGAGCCTTGGTTTTAAATATTCATGCTGTAAAAACACAAAAAGCTTTACCGTCTAATATTTAAAGAAAACTACTTTTTATTTCTCAGAATTCTGACTTTAAAGCCAGAATTCTGAATTCTTTCTCACAACTCAAATAAATAAAGAAATCCCTTTTTTCAGATAAAAAAAAGAAAATCTGATTAAAGAAAGAAAAAAAGGATGTTAAGCACACATCTGCGTAAATAAATACATAAATATGTTAGATTTTCTGCTTGCTTTTTATGTTTATTTGCATTTAAGAATTCTGTATTGGAGAGGATATTGAGTCTGTGAAATTATAAAGTAAAAAAGTGGTAACAAATTCAGAATAATTAATTTTGTGGCAAATATTCTTGTAGATCATAAAACATTAGACAGGATAAATGAAAAGATAGACCTGCAGGTTGTGCAATAGATCAGTGAAGAAATGGTCTAATCTGACCCTTTTCATGGCAACATGCTAACAGTTTAGATGTTTGACACATTTGGTTTGATTCAACAGCACCATGGTGTTAATTAATTATTAAGGATCTTTGAAAAGATGCTTGTTGCATATTCTGTAAATGATCAACGGTTCAGGTCAGTAAACCTTTCAGAGGTAATTAAATGGGAAAACCCCGCCTACACAGTACTTCCTTGATTTACCTTCATATATTGAAATCAGCATTCTTTAATCTGATATAGGAGATGCAAGTTGAAGTGTGATCTCTTTTCTATGATTTGATGATATTACAGAAAGAAATGGAATAGCTGTGATACACTTCATCATCCTGGGAGTCATCTCAGGTGAGCTCTTTCCATTTACTCTTCAGCATCTAAAAGTGTTTGGTCATCAAAGTTTAACCATTAAATATTGGTCAGTCAGTTTCTCTCTCAGTGGACAGAAGTTTCCCTGGTGTTTAAATCTAATGTTTATAAGAGGTTTAGAACCCAAACCTACTCTGAAACCTGGTTAGCAATTTGAAGATCACGTTAACTTAATTCAGATGTTTTGTTTTGTTTGCAGTTTTAGAAAATGTTATAAAACTATAACAGAACATTGAAAACACTCAGGAAGCTTCTTGAATTCTGTATTTCGAACTTCAGAGAGAACAGAGATTATTTTGTCTGCTGCAGTTTTGTGTTTTGAAGAGTTTCTACAGTAGATCCTCTCTCTCTCTGTCTCTCTCCAGGTTTAACTGAAGGAGTTGGTGTGTTGCCAGACGGTCCTCTGAATGCAGCTGTGGGAGGGAAAGTGATGTTCACACAACACTGACTCCAGGAACACCATTTCAAGCAGTGACCTGGAAATTTGGTCCTGAAAATATATTCAGATCTTTGGTAGCAACCTCACTGAACCAGAGTATGAAGGCAGGATCACCTTCTTCATGTCTACTGGATCTCTGGAGCTCAGGAACCTGGCTCTAACTGACAGTGGAAGATACTCAGTTGACATGTTTATAGCTGGAGCACCACCACAGTCAGGGATCACAAGACTGGACGTATACGGTGAGAAAGTTTCACATGTTGCATATCTTTCTCTGCTGAATGAATATGTGCGTAGCGATTGAGCAAGTAAACAATGATATAGGGCCCTTTATTGTTTGCACCATCATCATCAAATAAAAATGTAGAAAATGTTGCTTTTTTTTGGATGGAGCTTGTAAAAACTTTCAATGTAGAACCATGAATAATCAATATATCATCTTAAGATGAGACTTTAGCCACTTCAGTGTTTTCTTCTACTGTAACTTTATAAAATATTTGTTGTGTTTCTCCCACAGAGCCAGTCTCTAATGTAACAGTAACCTCCAGCACCACAGAGCTGGTGGAGTTCAACAGCTCCGTCAGTCTGTCCTGCTCCTCCTCTGGATCCTCTCTCTCTTTCCTCTGGCTGAACAGCAGCTCTGAGGTTACAGGAAGTGACAGAGTTCAGATCACTGATGGAGGATCCACTTTAACTATAATTAATGTGACCCGCTACGACCAGGGACCCTTCAGCTGCCGTGTATCTAATCCTGTCAGTCAGGTCACCAGTGCTCCACTAAACCTACTCATCATCTACTGTGAGTTACTAACCTGCATGCTCAGTATATTTACCTAACAAGATCTGGCTGCAAACAGAGTTTAGATAATTGTCAGTTTCTTCTGTTGTCCTTTTGTTCACGCATGGGTTTATAACATATTAAAACACATGTTCCCCTCCTATTTGAATCCATACATCATCCCTGCACACTACAGCACAGTCTGAACTAAATCATTGTAAATCAGGAACCTATATTTAGAAACGGTTCATTGCATGCTTGCTATGCAATAGAAGTTCCTTATATTTGTATAATAAAGCAGTTGTGAATACTAACTTATTGCTGTTGTATTAACCCTAACTTCAGATGGCCCAGAAAATAGTATTTGACAATATCTCAGACAAAAGAGCACCATCAGGAAGGATCAGACATCGTCCTTTCCTGCTCAGCTGACTCCAGACCTCCTGCCCAGTTTACGTGGTTTCTGGATGGAGACCTGCTCTGATGGACCAGAGCTCAGTCTGATGAACGTTCAGATCAGTCAAAGTGGAAGCTACAGCTGTCAGGCCTTCAACGACAAGACTCTGAGATATGAGACGTCTGCGCCTGCATCCATCTCTGTACTGAGTAAGTTTGCATTGAGAGGTGTAATGATGTGATAAGAAAGGTTTACTCACATCTCTTTTCCTTACTGTAAAATATCAGTTAAAAAAGCAACCTTTGTTTAACTTAAAGCAATAAACTACTATTGTGAGTATTTTGAGACTAATATAGAGAATACAAGTACAATAAAACATACTTTTGCAAGATCATATGCTTGATATGTTCTCGATGTGTTTCCTACATTTTTAATAACAACAGGTAAATACATTTAAATCGTTTTTATTTCTTTAATCTTTGAAACAATTACATTCGAACAAATGGAAAGAAAAGTACCTTAAAAATTTGGATTCCTTTAACTCCCACTGTTTTGATTCATTTGGAAAATAAATCCTACAATTAATGAAGCCGTTTTCTGTTTTCTGTTTCTGTTAGTCAGTGTGGAAACTGAAAAAAATATTCCTAAGAATATAGTTGTATATATATATATATATTTAGTTATAGAGTAGAGATGATATTTCTGAGCTATAGGTTGTCCAAAACTGTGCATTAAAAAACAAAAACTGTTGGCAGTCCGACACTCAGCATGTTATATACATTATTCAGGGAGAAGTAGTAAAATGTTTGCATCTTCTGAAGAGGAACTGTTCCTTTAACTCAGTCATTAAATCAGCTTCTTTTGTTCCTGCTTTTATATCTTTCACGTGATCTTTTGCCCAACAGAGAAAGTATCAGGCGCTTCTGTCACATCTCCATCAAACCTGCCGATTGAGGGGAACTCTTTCAGATTAATCTGTGACGCTGCTGGCTCTGTCTTTACCAGAGAGTGGAGAAAGGGTGGCTTAGATCTGACTCCGACTGTAAACATGACCCTCACCAACAACAACAGAGAGCTGTCTTTTAGCAGTCTGAATAAAGACGACACAGGAGATTATTCCTGTATTATCAGCAACCCCCTCAGCAGCGAGGAAGCAAAGTACTCCATGATTGTTAACTGTAGGTAACAAACTATAACTCTACTGTTCACAATGATACGTTCAGATTATTGAGTCAACTATTGAACAAGCTTCATATTCTTCCAAATATCTGTTTCCAGACGGACCAGAAACAGTTCAAATCACAGTCCAAGTCAGATACATGTTGGAGGCACATTTTTTAACCTGCTATGCTGCATCTGTACCACCTGCCATTTACACCTGGATGCTGAATGTGATACACATTCTGCTGTGATTTATAAAGATTACGCTGAATTATCTGACAGTGGCAACTACTACTGTGAAGCGATGAATTATATAACCAGGAGAAACTCATCAGCGGGTCCATGAACTGACCGTAACACATGGGCCAGGGCCAGGTAGGAGCATGTTAAAGTCAGTAAGAACATAATTTCTTAGCGGGATAAAAAAAATCATTTTCATTATTACAAAATAGGGGTGCAACAACTAATCGTCTTAATCGATTAAAATCGATGACCAAATTAGTTGCCAACTAATTCAGTCGTCGGTTCGTTGGTGACGTCATCACGTGTGTTTTGGCGCCGTTAAATCCAACGTTATCGGTCTTTTTATCGGTACTGGAGACATTTCAAAAAGAATGTCAAATGTATTATTGCTACATAAACATTATATCGCAGTCTTAGTGTCGCCAACTCGTTTCTAATGCAACAAAACAAAAAAATGCGTCTATGGTGTATTTTCGATCTTTCCAATCCAGACGAGATCTCTCTCCCCCGTCTGTGTGCGAGGGGGCGGGCAGTTTACACACACGCAGCTGCTACATGCATGCAACACACGGCGGGGATGGCGGAGAGAAGCGCTCCAAGGTGTGGTTAAATGTTACCCTTCTTGAGGTGGACAATGCTCGTTGCCAAAAGTGCAATAAGAGTTTAGCATGTAAGGGCGGTAACCCGAGCAATTTGTCTAAACATTTAGCAAAAGTGCACCACATCCAGACGGAGAAATGCACCGGGTTCGACTGTCTTTCTAGTAGCGCTGTAGCCCCGTCCACGAGTAACATTTCCACGTCAGCAACACACGGAGTTAACAAAATTATACAAACATGGGTTAATGATTAGAGGAAACGGAGTTATTTATTTTGTTAAAGTTTCAGCTATTCTGTTCACAATGTTATCACATTATTTAATACGATTTGTTAAAACATTGTTGTTTTTTTAAAGCTCCCATGTCATGCTTTTCCGGTTATTACCCGTCCCCTTGTGTGTTATGAAGGTTTTTATGCATGTAAACGGTGTGCAGAGTCAAAACCCTCAAAGTACACCCTGTAGCGAGTAAAACTCTAACACAGAAAATACCTCCCCAAAACGCCTCGTTGGAGATACGTCACTGCCCATTTGATTCTTCCGGGTACCGCATGATGTCATGCGGTACCCGGAACGAAATGGACCAATCCCGAAGAGCTATGGCCACACCAGCAGCGGCGTGTTCCTCCTCCAGAGGTTCGAAGAACCGGCATTTCACAGACGAAAGCTTCCAAAACATTGCCCAGTTTGAGGCCGGATATGCACAGCTTGTTTGGACCGTTTGGAGCAGGGGAAGATCCGGGTATACAACCTGTAAGTTTGCATTGTTATTTGTGTATTTATCAAACAAGACTGTTTAAATGTGTAAACTGTGTTGGACTGCTAAGCCATTGACACAGTGCTAACTGTGCTAACTAAGTTGCTAGAGTTTCCATATATCAACTCTAATATCAGCAGATGGCCTTGCATACATGTATCTCATAGCAGGAGAATGTCTGCATTCACACACAAAATACCTATTGACAGTATACTGCCGTGCGGTCAGTCGCGAAACGTAATTACATTATAGCTGGCGTAGCGTGTATGCAACCGATCTAACACACGGAGCTAAGCTAGGTTTGGTCGGAAAAACATTTTTGTGATGCTACGTTGCTAGCGTTTAAATATATCAACTACAATGTCAGCAGATGGCCTTACATGTTTGTCATGGCAGGAGAATGTCTGCAGTCACACACACGGAATACTCATACAGTATACTCCGGGTGATTTACGTACATTGTGACAGTACATACTGCATGTAGCTAACGAGGCTAGCGCAAAACAATGTATTCATGCAAGTTACATTGTATGGTAGCAGAATACCCGTATACGATTGCAATTATAAACACATTATTGCTAGCCTAATATGAACCACTAGCTTTTGTTCATAGTAGTTTTATTACACTGCATTATAGTTGCCTTTCCTCCAAGCTAACGTTCATATCGTGTTAGCTACCAAGGTAAACAAAGCTAGGTTAGCATATTAGCAGGCAAGCTGTTCATTACTACTACTAACGAATCTAAAACAACTAAGTTTCTCTAATATTTTGTGATTTGCATTTGATTTCGTCCAGCCAGATCCTGGCGGACAATCCATGACGGGGACGGGACTACTACTGAGGCCTGCACCGCACCGGCTGTGCGCAGGCAAGATGCGAGGAGGAATGGATGATATACCGTGTATATATGTATATTTATGTTCATTTTGTACATTTCTAAAAATAAAGTTTAATGGAAATACTTAGTAGGCCTATCCTTTCTTCCCTGAATTCATATATAGCAAACCATGATTTGATTTCTCATCAAACAGTAGTAGTTTATTACAGGTAAAAATAACTTACTCTTTGTTATGACCGGCTCGGAAAGGCAAGGAGACATACACGAGTTTACAAAACCACGGCACATTTATTGTGGTAAATGCAGAGATAGGTGGTCGAGGGGAGAGGGTCGCTCAGTTCGTCCTTCTGCAGCCGCTTTGGAGAGAGACTCCGGGCCGCTGGGATTAATAGCACCGGCTCCGTGATCGCGCTGATTACCCTCTTCAGCTCCACCCCACCGTAAGCCCTGCAACACACCTGCACAAAGGCCCTGGGGCCGTCACACTCTTCTATAACTGATGTTCCCCGAAAAAAGCGGGCGTAGCCTCTCTGGTGGTTGACTAATCAGAACAGAGTGGCCGAGCTGACCAATCGGAGCACACTAGGCTCACAGGGAGGGGGGGGCTAGAGCTCCAACGAGTCGTTTAGTGGAGAAAGTGAATACTGCTGAATACACATGCTTGACAGAGATGCTGTATGCGAAACCAATGTGAGTTTGGAAAATTGCACAGTATAAATCTATTTTAGTATACCTCAACAATGTAATTATGATCAGTGGAAATGGCCATGACATGGGCCCTTTAATATTATTTATTTTATTTAAATAAAAAGCAATGTTAATTTTGTTCACAATTTGTTTAGTTAATTTAATAATATTATTTTTGAATCAAGTATTCATCTTTATTGTCTTCATTGTTAGTTTCCACATGCCTAAAACAACCTCAAGCTAAATCTAAAAGTTGATGGCTAAATAAGAGTGTTTGAGAAATTGTGCAAGGCATAATAGTCCGAATAGTCGATTAATCGTTTCATTAATCGATAGATGAATCGATGATCAAATTAGTCGTTTGTTGCAGCCCTATTATGAAACAGGCACCTGTATAATCAGAATTAAGGAACGTAACATCTCTCAAAATCTTAAAATAAAATCAAATCAAACATGCTGTTCTAATCTGTAGAAGTGCTTATGATTTTATCTTTTTAATTTATCTGTGCCTGTGAGCTTTTGTTTGCACTTATGTCCTTGTGCTTATTTGCGCCTTTTATCCACAGGGATGATGAGATGAAGAGACAGTTCCAGTTAGCAGACTGATGTAAAAGTCATGTTTTATCTCCTGTTTTATTTTAGTACCACCAGGCTGTTCGGGTGGTTGCATCGCTGGAATAGTAATCGCTGTTTTAGTCGTCCTCGGTGTTGTAGCTGCTATTGTGTGGTACTGCTTTCATGACAAAAAGTAAGTGGAAAATCTTAAGTATATAACATGAACCTATTTTCATAGTAATACTCAATTACAAGTATGGGAAAGGTGATGGCTCAGTATCTCAAGTGTAGACCCAAAAGCTTGACTCAAAAACCAGGCAGGAGGAAGATTCAGGATCAGCACATTGGAAGATATCAGACAGAACATGTGGAGCCAGAATGGTGTAGACATTGTGTGTAACAACCTTGTTTACTCAACCTACAAAAGGTTGATGTTCATCAAAGGGCCTGCTCTTATTATATATTCTCCATATGTTCCTAAGCCCTTTAGTTATGACTCGTTTGTGTTATGTGTCATTGGAGCTGTCGGTGGAGGGTACTACGTTTCTAACACAAAGTAAGTTGAAACATCTATACTGCAGTCTGTGTAATGAAAAGTAACAGTTTGAATTGAGTTGATCTTTTTGCATGTCTATATTTTATCATTGCTTTTTAGAAAACAACAACAAAGCAGTAACACAATCAGAAACAACAAAGCTGAACCACATCTGATAATAAAGGTTAGTATTCATGTGATCAAATTGTACATATGTATTCAAAATAAGATATTAACACTTTTCTTCCCTCCTAGAACTAGAAGAGGCTGTGTATGAGAACACTTCAGCGATATACGAGAATGAATAGACTCAGCCGTCTTCTTTGTGCTAAAGGTACGTTTTAAGATATGATATATGTTCAAAGGTTTCTGTAGAAATATTTAACTTAGTTTCTCTGAAGGAACCACTATATAAGCACATTATCAGACCACTCATTCTAACATACACTTGATCAAAGTTCAAACTCTTGCCATGAGTGACATTTCCCTTTTTCACTTCTCGTCCAACAGGCCGTTCAGAGGAAGAAGAGCTTCACAACATAAAGACAAGGCGGCTCTGAAATGTTATCACATTATTATTTAAAATGCTTTTTCTAATGTGTCAGCAAACTCTTATCATTTACAGTGTAGTAATACCATGAATTTCACATCTTAAAGGTCACCTATTTAGCAAAATCCACTTTATCATGTCTTTCTACATCAACATGTGTCCCTCTGTGTAAAGAGATTCTGAAAGTTTCAGGAACAAAGATTCTCTCACTTTTTGTCCTGATCCATTTATATAAAAACCTGTCTGAAAATGAGCTGATCAGATTTTGGCCACTTTATGATGTCATAACGATGTTTTGGCTTGTGTAACCATTAGCCAATCACCAACCAAGGTAACCCCCCCCCCACCTTATCACCTGAATCTCCTCCTAGAGCACCTTTGTGTTCTTTTTAACCAAATATCTCTCAGAGGGGCGTGGGGAGGGGCTCCTTATTTTCATCTAAAGTAACAGACAGAGAATCAGCACTTTTGAAACAGGGCTGAAACAGAGGGGATTATGGGATGCTGCAATGATCTGTTTGGTGTTTGGAGCCAAACACTTCAGAGACATGTTTTGTATATATCTGAGACCTATAATATATTGATGGAAAACAGTATAATAGGGGACCTTTAATGTAAACTAACGACGTGGTGAAACTAGTTTGATAGATAAGTGTGTTCATGTTTAGTTTAATATCTGGTGTTAAGTCCACACTAACAAAAACATTGTTACAGAAATGACGTTTTAACTTTTTACCTCATCAGTGATAAGCATTTTTGTTGATGAAGTTGAGGCTAACTGCTAAAATAGCTAACGCCATTGTAAAAACAAACAACAAAATGTCTGTAAACTACGACAAGTGTCCTGAGAATCTGAGGTCAGCCCCAACCCTGGGTTCATTAAAATCAAGGCGTAAAACCTTGCTTTTTATGCTGTTTTCCCGAGGTCATTTAAATATGATTTAATATTGCACTTCAGCACTCCTTCAGCATTATGTGTATTTACAATTACTCTGTTTAACTCATTTCTATCTCTTTTATGAATTGTCTTTTTGATCAATTTATTTTGTTCAATAATTGATTTCTCTTTTGTAAAGCACTTTGAATTGCCTTTGTGTCTGAAATGTGCTATATAAGTAAACTAACCTTTATCTTAAAGCATTATGGTAAGTTGATGTTGAGAACTATGCAACCTTACAACTAATGCAACATAACAACAGTGACATCGAGTGGTGGATCAGTCAACTCCAGCAGAGAAACATGTCCATTTGTGAATTGTAAATATGTCAGAGCGGCTGGTATAAAACCTAATTAAAGCATACCAAAAAACTAAGGATGTAAGGACCAGTATGAATAAATAAAAGTATGAATGTTTGAACTAAGTTTGACATCATGAATAGACAAATCTTAAACATTTTGTGTAAGATTCAGCTCTTATTATATGGCCTTTTATGTTTTTGTTTGTCTGCGTTTTTTGAATGTTTATTTGCGTTTATGAATTTTGTTTTGAAAAGGAATGTTGATACCATCAATAGTAGAATAGTAGTAGAAGAACAGTGGTAACAGAAAAGATGTGAGAATAAAATGTCAAACAAATGTTGTGGCAATTTATCATCTCGATCTTAAGATGTTTAAAAGGATAAACGAAACATTTGGATTTGGTGTCACTAGAGAAAAACAAATCTTTACATTTTAACTTTATAGCAACCCATCAAACATTATTTTTAAATATCTTAGTCCCAAACAATTCAGACATTGTAGAGGGTCTACAACGGCAAAAACTACCTAAACTCAGCTACATTGGAAACGTTTTGAAATTGTGAAATGTTGTGATTGCGTTCTTGTAATGGATTTTAAAAAACAAAACATGATACATTTCGGGAAGTTCTCAAGGTGTCTACTTTCCGTCAGGCCTTCAAGGTGAAACAATTAAAGTTTTAGGATATTTTTCACAAAGCATGGCTCATTATTTTGTTTAGTTATTTACAGTATAAGCCTATATTCCTGCTACTGCAGTATTTGGGAATTTTTCTAGAACATTTTAACTATCCAGAATATTTGATATTGTTGATTTTCTATTCCACTTTTTAAGTATTTGTAATTTAATGTCTAAACACACTGCTGGTTCTGCCACCGTATAAATAATGGGTAACCCATAGTTGTGTATACTTCATTTTAAAAAGCCATTGGAGATTCCCCAATTTACCTGAAACATGCTATCCTACATTTTGAAAAAAGAATGGCCTGAAGTAAAATGCTTTCTGAATGTACCTGATGTTCCAGTATATACATTAATGTTTACCAAATAATAACGTGTTAATTCATGAATAAACCCTTAAATGTTTAGTCATATGAAACGTTGATGCTACCAGCCCCGAAGGCGACACTTGTTGTTTTCCCCTTGTGAGCATTTGTGTGTGTCATTTTAAACATATTTGGTGCAAGATGCAATCACAAAACATTATAAAATGTGTTGTTGAAATTAAAATAAAGGTAGAGTATAAAGATGGTCTTAGTCCAAACCAGGTGGGAGAAGAGTCACTCCACACCGCTGGTCAATCTCTGCATCATGTCTGGTGTGACTCCACAGCACCATGGTATCTACATGTTGTTTGGACATAATAAAAACCAAACTTTTTTACGAGAGGCCATTTTTCTATTAATTATAAAAGGATCATTTATAAATTGCTTGCTGCATACACTGTCAATGATCAACAACAGTTCTGGTAAGGTAAACCTTTTAGAGGCATAATTATAGTAGCACCCCGCCCACAAAGTACTGCCTTTTTCTATCTTATCTGAAATAAGCAAAGCCGAGCTGAAGGACTGTGATCCCCTTTTTAGGTTGTTTGATGTTATTGCAGGAAAACATGGAAAAAGCTGTGATACACTTCATCATCCTGGGAGTCATCCCAGGTGAGCTCTTTCTATTTAAAGTGTTTTTTTTTTTTTTATCAAAGAGAAACCATTAATTATTGACAGACAGTAAGTTTCTCTCTCTGTTGGAATCTGTTTCCCTGTTGTTTAAATCTAAATGTCTGTGGTACCCAGATAAACTGTTTATGAGCTTCCTCAGAGCACACATATGACTTTGTCTGCTGCTGTATTGGTTTTGATTGATTTCTACAGTAGGTCTCTCTCTGTCTTTCTCCAGGTTTAACTGAAGGAGCTGGTGTGCGGTCCTCTGACTGCAGCTGTGGGAGAAACAGTGATGTTCACCACAACACTGACTCCAGGAACAACTTTTCAATCAGTGAACTGGACATTTGGTGCTAAAGAGATATTTACATTCTATGATAGAAACTTCCCTGCACCAGAGTATGAAGGCAGGATCACCTTCTTCATGTCTACTGGATCTCTGGAGCTCAGGAACCTGGCTCTAACTGACAGTGGAGAATACTCAGTTACCATTTTAATACCTATAGGACGAACACAGTCAGGGACCACAATACTGAACATAAAAGGTGAGAGAACCTTTCAAATGTTGCATCTCCTTTAGTGCTGAATGAACCTTCAAATAAATGAACAGTCTATCATTTTAATGGTAGGTTTATTTGAACAGTGAGAGTAACAATATCAAAAAGAAAATCCAGAAATTGACATTATATAAAAGGTAAACATTGATTTATGTTTAACTGTGGGAAATAAGTATTTGATCCCCTTGATTTTTTCTTAGCAATACGATCATTTTTAAATCAATATTGTGAGTCATGATTTTGTATTTAGTATGTAGCCTTGTAATAAGAGGGATAATGTGCAGCGAGGCGGTCATTTATAAATGAATAAGTGAGCAGGATCCAATGCTCAGTGCCCCCTGCACATTATCCCTTACATATCAGATGCTATCATCTCAGATACAAAACCAGTACAGAGATGGCTGCAGCCTGAGACGTCTCATATCTCAGAGTCTTGTCGTTGAAGGCCTGACAGCTGTAGTTCCCACTTTGATTTTGATGAACGTTCATCAGTTTGAGTTCTGGTCCATCAGACAGCAGGTCTCCATTCAGAAACCACTGAAACTGGGCAGGAGGTCCAGAGTCAGCTGAGCAGGACAGGACGATGTTTGATCCTTCCAGATGGTGTTCTTTTGTCGGATATATCTGGGCCATCTGAATTTAGGGTTAATACAACAGCAATACGTTAGTATTCACAATTGCATTATTATACAAATACAAGGAACTTCTATTACATAGCAAGCATGCAATGCACTGTTTCTAAATATAGGTTCCTGATTTACAATGATTTAGTTCAGACTGCTGTAGTGTGCAGGGATGATGTGCTGGATTCAAATAGGAGGGGAAAATGTGTTTTAATATTTTATGAACCCATGCGTGAACAAAAAGACAACAGAAGGAACTCAAAATTATCCAAAATGTTTGCAACTAGATCTTGTTAGGTAAATATACTGAGCATGCAGGTTAGTAACTCACAGTAGATGGTGAGGTTTACTGGATCACTGGTTCCCTCACTGACAGGATTAAACACACGACAGCTGAAGGGTCCCTGGTCGTAGCGGGTCACATTAATTATAGTTAAAGTGGATCCTCCATCAGTGATCTGAACTCTGTCACTTCCTGTAACCTCAGAGCTGCTGTTCAGCCAGAGGAAAGAGAGAGAGGATCCAGAGGAGGAGCAGGACAGACTGACGGAGCTGTTGAACTCCACCAGCTCTGTTGGTTCTGAAGTTACCGTTACATTAGAGACTGGCTCTGTGGGTGGAAAACACAGGGGGTTTACACTGACCAGCTTTCTTGCATAAGAAGTAGAGTGGAGTGTTTTGAATGTTTAATTCTCCATGGTCAGTAATAATGGCGTTGAACATAAACATGTAAACATGGGAATGTTCAGTTACCTGTGATCCTGCAGTTATTCTTAGTTTATACTTTACAGTTTTTACTGATGGTCTTTTACCAGTACATTTGTCTAACAACGTTGATGCATAGATTATCAGTAAAGCTGGTCACCAGATTATTAAGCATGTTTAAATATTTTATTTATCCTGTTGCAAAATGTTGCACCAAGCCTAGTACTGGTGCAACATTTACAGGTGTCGGCTGACCTTACAGGATATATTGTCCAATTAGCCACAGCGACATTACCTTGGTTATACAACAATTCAAGTTTTTGTTATAAACTGACTCTGAATGGCAATTTTATAATTTTTCTATCACTGAAAAACTAATTTGAGATTTGAAAGGTGATTTTATCTGTTAACAGAATATTTCTGCCATATTGTTATATCAATGTGATTGTCTGCACTGTGTGTATTAGTTGTATCTGCTAGCCACATATTTAGCTCTGCTGCTCGCCTCTCCAGGAAGTATCTTCACTTCATTTTTTATTCTCAGCCTCACTTGTACAAGCAAATATTGCAGCACTCTCAAAAGTGGAAGTGCATTGTTTTTTTTCTCCCACAAAGGTTTTGCACAACCTTCATTTTATCTAAGACAGTTGCATCTGATGCTATAGTCACAGGTACACCCCATTTTGATTGGTACTTCTTTGCACAAAAACGTATTTTCAAACTTACCCAGTACAGAGATGGATGCAGGCGTAGACGTCTCATATCTCAGAGTCTTGTCGTTGAAGGCCTGACAGCTGTAGCTTCCACTTTGATTTATCTGAACGTTCATCAGTTTGAGCTCTGGTCCATCAGACAGCAGGTCTCCATCAGAAACCACGTAAACTGGCAGGAGGTCTGGAGTCAGCTGAGCAGGACAGGACGATGTCTGATCCTTCCTGATGGTGTTTTTCGGCGGAGATATTTCCCAACTAGTATTTTCTGGGCCATCTGAATTTAGGGTTAATACAACAGCAATACGTTAGTATTCACAACTGCATTATTATACAAATATGAACTTCTATTACATAGCAAGCATGCAATGAACTGTTTTTAAATACAAGTGTCTAATTTACAATGATTTAGTTCAGACTGTGCTGTAGTGTGCAGGATGATGTGCTGGATTCAAATAGGAGGGAAAATGTGTTTGAATATCTTATAATCCCATGCGTGAACAAAAAGACAACAAAACAAACTGAGAATTATCTAAACTCTGTTTGCAGCCAGATCTTGTTTGGTAAATATACTCAGCATGCAGGTTAGTAACTCACAGTAGATGGTGAGGTTTACTGGATCACTGGTTCCCTCACTGACAGGATTAGAAACACGACACTCGAATGGTCCCTGGTCGTAGCGGGTCACATTATTTATAGTCAAAGTGGATCCTCCATCAGTGATCTGAACTCTGTCACTTCCTGTAACCTCAGAGCTGCTGTTCAGCCAGAGGAAAGAGAGAGAGGGTCCAGAGGAGGAGCAGGACAGACTGACGGAGCTGAACTCCACCAGCTCTGTGCTGCTGGAGATTACCGTTACATTGGAGACTGGCTCTGTGGGTGAAGCACAACAAATATTTTATAAAGTTACAGTATAAGATAAATACTTAATACTTAACATTTTCTACATTGTTATTTGATGATAGTGCAAAGAATAAAAAGGCCTATGTTTACTTGCTCAACTATACGCAAAACCTTTATTCAGCATAGAAAGAGATGCAACATGTGAAACTTCTCTCACCGTATACGTCCAGTCTTGTGGTCCCTGATTTTTCTGGTGCTCCTGGTGGTACAATGGAGACTGAGTAATCTCCACTGTCAGTTAGAGCCAGGTTCCTGAGCTCCAGAGATCCAGTAGACAAGAAGAAGGTGATCCTGCCTTCATACTCTGGTTCTATGAAATTGTTACCATTCCAAGTTAATATTTGTTTCGAACCAAATTTCCAGACCACTGTTAGAAATGGTGTTCCTGGAGTTAGTGTTGTGGTGAACATCACTTTCCCTCCCACAGCTGCATTTAGATGACCGTCTGGCAACACACCAGCTCCTTCAGTTAAACCTGGAGAGAGATAGTAGAGGTCATTGGAAAATAAGCCCTGGGAAAAAATCCTTCATTACAGTGTAAAACACAGAATGATGTATTCCATAATACTGTACAGTAGCATCAATGTCTGGCTGTTTATAACAATTTCCAAACAAATGTGGATGCTTGTAAATCTTAAGCATTTAGAAAAGATCAAACTTTTGCCACTTCATTCCCATATTGAAGTCTACTAGGCAAAAAGTGTTTTCTTTTCTGTTAGTCTTACAATGAGATCAAATTAGCAAGATACCATTGTGCTATCTATTTGAAAAAGCAACAATCGATCAAAATGTTGATTCACACGATGTTTAATAAAGCTACATTTATGTTTACATACATGTTTTACAGTAAGTTCATGTTTGTTTCAGCAATTAGGTTTTATCAGTCCTGCTTTTGGTCTGCTAAAATAATAAAAAGCAGAACACCTGATTATTAGCTAAACTCCTTTCCAAACACTTTTTAACAATTCAGCAATTGTTATAAAGTATAGGAAGTCATAAACGTAACAGCAGAAGATGGAAACACTTTTAAAAACCAAGATTCTCACCTGTGAAAGCCAGAGAGACTATCCATAGTAAAGCGAAAATATCCATTGTTGGAACTCAAATCAAATGCAGAGAAAATGTCAGGCATCAAACTTTGACTGTCCTGATAAATGTGAGCCTCCGGCAGTTCTGAACATATCAGTGAGTAAATGCAGAACTACCTACGTGTTGAGGTACAAAGTTTCTGCATAATGAGTCAAACCCACTGAAGCTTCAGGCTCTAAAGCTGCAAGACATCGCCCTCTAGTGGTGTAAATATGTGTGCATGCCATACTGATGGTTGATAAAGAGACGTGAATACTACTGTGGTATTAATAATCAGACAACAGCTAATTTACATAAAAAATGTACGATGCCTATATTTGCCTATTTACTTTAGGCAACACTTTGTACATAACCACTTACGGCATATTTGTTATCAATAATAATATGCATGAAAGACACTAATTAGTTAGAGGTATAGGTATAGATCAATTTTGCTACCGTGAATATTGTTCCCATTTACAGATCATTATAATAAATGTACAGGGCATGTAAAATATTTCCATTTGATGGAGTAGTCCGGCCATAAAAAAGAAGAGTTTTAAACATTCATGCTGTAAAAACACAAAAAGCTTTGCCTTCTCGCTTTTTTTTCCTCCAGAATTGTAAAATTTAAAAAAACTACTTTTATTTCCCAGAATTCTGACTTTAAAGTCAGAACGCTTAATTTGTTCTCAGAATTCAAATAAATAAAGAAATCCCTTTTTTTCAGATAAAAAACAACATTCAGAATAATCTAAACCAGCGGTTCCCAACCTTTTTCAACTCAGGGCCCACTTACTGTAATGCCGCAGTTCCACTACACGGTCGGCCTCGGCCACGCTCGGTACGGCTCGGTACGGCTTGGCCACGTTGGGCCGACTCACTTCATGCTGCGCTTCCATTACAGTTTAGTAACTGGGGTAGTTACTATAGTAACGCAGTGTAGGCGGAGCCGTGACGTCATCTTCAGAGAACTCCAGAAAACACAACACAGCCGTTAGCTGTTAGCACTCAGAGCTCACAGCTCCTCATATCTGTTCAGAAACTCGACAAAAGTTAAACAAGTACAAACCACAGATTGCCTGTGTCATGGTGAATACAGTCGCTGCTTTATTTATGTCTGTATAGGCCGTTGTTGTGAGTGTGGACGGTCGGAGCATATACTGCGTTAGCTTAGCCAATCTCCATCGAATTTTAAAAGGTTTTTCGCCTGCCGTCTGTCTGCAGACTTGTCAAAGCATTAATTCATGGTTTTTACTAACCGTATCAGTATGTTGTTACTTCGGCATCATTTTGAAACGTGTATTACAATTAAATCACGGTCAAATATGTCCATCTTGTTGTAGTTCTAGCCCTCTTGCCAGCGCTCCTCTCTCTAGTTTAGCATACTCAGCCCGACTCAGCCCTGTTTGTTGACCCCGATAGAACCACAATTTTGTCGGGCCAGAAAAGAGGTGAAAAAGTGGCCCCGGGCCGGGCCGGGCCGTAACTAGGCCTAGTGGAAGCGCAACCAAAAAACGGGTACGGCACGACACGGCACGCTTAAAGCGAGCTCCGCGCTGTAGTGGAACTGCGCCATTAGAATCAAAAAATGTTCGCGCCCCACATTCAAACCATAAACAATACGGAGGTAAATAAAGTTCTGATTGGTCAATTCAGAACATGTGACACGTTGTAAATCCAGTAGAACAGACCGCTCATCTCCTTTATGTTATTGTTATGTTCATGTTTGTGTTTTACGCCTGTACAAAATACTTGCAATGCCTTCGCGGACCACTAGGGGGCCGCGGCCCACAGGTTGGGAACCGCTGATCTAAACTATACATGATTTCAACCTAATTTTGTGGCAAATATTCTTGTAGATCATAAAACATTAGACAGGATAAATGAAAAGATAGACCTGCATGTGAAGATCAGTGAAGAAATGGTCTAATTTGATCCTTTTCATGGCAATATGCTAACAGTTTAGATGTTTGACACATTTGGTGTCACGACTATGATTCAACAGCACCATGGACATCGCAAAAAAACATTTTTACTTTAACCTATTAATTACTTATTAAAGATCTTTCCAAAGTTGCTTGTTGCATATTCTGTAAATGATCAACGGTTCAGGTCAGTAAACCTTTCAGAGGTAATAAAATGGGAAAACCCCGCCTACACAATACTTCCTTGTTTTACTTTCAAATATTGAAATCAGCCTTCTTTAATCTGAAATAGGAGATGCAAGTTGAAGTGTGATGTCTTTCCTATGATTTGATGATGTTACAGAAAGAAATGGAAATAGCTGTGATACACTTCATCATCCTGGGAGTCATCTCAGGTGAGCTCTTTCCATTTGATACTCTTCAGCAGCTAAAAGTGTTTGGTCATCAAAGTGTAACTGACAGTCAGTCAGTTTCTCTCTCAGTTGACAGAAGTTTCCCTGTTGTTTAAATCACATTTCTGTAAGAGGTTTAGAACCCAAACCTACTGTGAAATCTGGTTAGTAATTTGAAGATCACCTTAACTTGATTCAGATGTTTTGTTCATGTTTGCAGTTTTAACATCAAAGCTCTAACAGAAATTGAAAACAGTCGTTAGGCTTATTGTACCCAGAGGAATTGGATTTGAATTTTTCAGAGAGAACAGATATTATCTTGTCTGCAGTTTGGTGTTTTAAATAGTTTCTACATTAGATCCATGTCTGTCTCTCTCCAGGTTTAACTGAAGGAGCTGGTGTGTTGCCAGACGGTCCTCTGAATGGAGCTGTGGGAGGGAAAGTGATGTTCACTACAACACTGACTCCAGGAACAACTTTTGTAACAGTGGTCTGGAAGTTTGGTTCTAACAATATATTAACTTGGAATGCTAACAACTTCACCGAACCAGAGTATGAAGGCAGGATCACCTTCTTCTTGTCTACTGGATCTCTGGAGCTCAGGAACTTGGCTCTAAATGACAGTGGAGATTATTCAGTTACCATTGTACCAACTGGAGCACCAGGACAGCCAGGGACCACAATACTGAATGTATACGGTGAGAGAAGTTTCACATGTTGCATCTCTTTCTATGCTGAATAAAGGTTTGGCGTAACGATTGCACCATCATCATCAAACTAAAATGTAGAAAATCTAGCTTTTTTTAGAGAGTTTAGAGTTTGTTTAAATTGTAATGTGGAGCCATTCATAATCAATATCTCATCTTAAACATCAGACTCACTTCCAGCCACTTCAGTATTTTTCTTCTACTGTAACTTTATAAAAAAAAAATTGTGTTTCACCCACAGAGCCAGTCTCTAATGTTGTGGTAACCCCCAGCAGCACAGAGCTGGTGGAGTTCAACAGCTCCGTCAGTCTGTCCTGCTCCTCCTCTGGATCCTCTCTCTCTTTCCTCTGGCTGAACAGCAGCTCTGAGGTTACAGGAAGTGACAGAGTTCAGATCACTGATGGAGGATCCACTTTAACTATAACTAATGTGACCCGCTACGACCAGGGACCATTCAGCTGTTGTGTATCTAATCCTATCAGTAATGGCACCAGTGCTCCACTAAACCTACTCATCATCTACTGTGAGTTACTATACCCTGCATGCTCAGTATATTTACCAAACAAGATCTGGCTGCTAACAGAGTTTAGATAATTGTCCGAGTTAAGTGATCTTACCTTTTTTAGTTTTATTCACGCATTGGGTATTAAATAATACAAAACATATCCTTGTATATATAACAATGCAGTTGTGAATACTAACTTTTTGCTGCTAAATTCAGATGGCCCAGAAAATACTATTTGGACAATATCTCCGCCCAAAGAGCACCATCAGGAAGGATCAGACATCGTCCTGTCCTGCTCAGCTGACTCCAGACCTCTGCTGCTTTTACGTGGTTTCTGGATGGAGACCTGCTGTCTGATGGACCAGAGCTCAAACTGATGAACGTTCAGATCAGTCAAAGTGGAAGCTACAGCTGTCAGGCCTTTAACGACAAAACTCTGAGATATGAGACGTCTCCGCCTGCATCCATCTCTGTACTGAGTAAGTTTTCATTGAGAGGTGTAATGCATATAGATGTGATAAGAAAGGTGTACTCAAATCTCTTTTCCTTATAACATATCAATTAAAAAAAGGAAACTTTGTTTAACTTAAAGCAATAAACTCCTACACTCTAAAAATAAATGCCTTGGCTCAACAAAGAAAATCAACCCAACAGTTTGCATCGATGTTTATTGATTTAAGACAACTTCTAATGAAATTGTCTTAAAGCAACAAAGTTATTTGAGTTAGGGGAGAAGGCTTTTCCTCGACAATCAGAGGTGTTTTTAATTACCACTTACTTAATAATTGGTAGCATAAACACAAGTTTTTAAGTTGATTGCTCAAAAGATTAAGTTGTTCCGACTAGTTTACCACATGATTTAAAAGGAATTTTAAGTTGTATGTACTTAATTACCATCATTGTGAACACACGTTTTTAAGTTGACAACCATTTATAAATTAAGTTGCTCCAAATATATTGTATTCAATAGTTTTTTTAGCTTTTTCAAGTTTTTGCCTTTAAAGAAAGAAATTAATTGATTCCACAACAAAAATATTAGGCAATTCACTTTTTATTTTGGACTGCAGTTGTTTATTTCAACACATGACGTTTCAATCAGGAGAGAATTCATTTTTGAACATTTATTGACACATGCCATATGATAAGGTGCATGAACACCTGAAATCACAGCTGACTGCAGGAGAGAGGAGAACCATTTTATAGTTTGGCTGCAGCACGTTGATTGGCTGCTGGAGAATGAGGTGAAATGTAATAGGTTAAAGAGAACGCCTGTGATGAGCTGATTATATGCAGCTGCGGAGTGAATGTATACACCCAGTCTTCCTGAAATAACTTGCGCTGAGCTTCATTAAATAACACAAATTTAAATTGCCCCACAAATAACAAATAAACACATTAGCCATATTACCATGGGAAATGGGGACACAGCAAATAAATGCTGCCATCACATCGAAGTTAGAGGCCTTTGCATATTTAAAACCAGTGCCAAATATGTAAAATCTGTAAAGTTTTTGTAAAACTACAGTAACAAACTTTCAATGGCCACCAATCTGCAGATCACACACATCAATTTTACAAAAGATGTAACAAGGATGTTTACACTGCCGAGAGTCATTATTTTAAACAGTATGAACACATTTAACGCAGAATGCTTGCTCATTCATTTGTTTCCCTCGACCACGATGGTTGCCATCATATGGTCAGATCCTGGGGTGGACCGGTCACTGATGATGGCGATATTCATGTCCTTTTGAAGCACATTAAATAATAGGTTAGCGCATAAGAGATAATTAATTAGGTAATTGCATACTTTTAAAACTGTCACTCTTAGCGAATTCAGAGCCATTATTACCAGCTGCTAAAGCAACGCTGGTATTGTTTTCACCTATTGAGTCTGCATGTGTGTGCATGGGCGTAATTTCCACTGGGGACAGGGGGGACATGTCCCCCCCACTTTTCAAAATCCCATTTGTGTCCCCCCCCACTTTTTAATTTATTTTTTATTTTTTATTTTTTTACGCAAGCGGTCATCGTCACGGAGGAGCGTCTGTGTGTGTGTGTGGCACGAGCGCATCTTGTGAGAGAGAGATAGAAAGAGAGAGAGACAGAGAGAGAGAGACATAGAGAGTTACGGGGTTGTTGTTAGCATTTGGTGCTAGCTCGGAGCTAATGGAGATTAGTAGCTGTTTCAACAATAAGGAGAGGGAGAGCTCTTTCCTGTTGGACTTTGAGAGACTGTGATAGAGAGAGAGAGAGAAATAGAGAGAGAGAGACAGAGAGAGAGAGACAGAGAGAGAGAGAGAGAGAGAGAGAGAGAGAGAGAGAGAGAGAGAGAGAGAGAGAGAGAGAGAGAGAGAGAGAGAGAGAGAGAGAGAGAGAGAGACTGAGAGAGTTACGTGGGTTGTTGTTAGCATCTGGTGCTAGCTCGGAGCTAACGGAGATTAGAAGCTGTTTCAACAATAAGGAGAGGGAGAGTCCTCTCCTGTCGGACTGAGAGAGATAACGTCAGCTCAGGGAGGTAAAGGACTCTCTGAGTGATTAGGTTGTAAACTTTAGTCTAGTTATCTCAGTGGGTCTCAAACGGTTTGGTCATCTATGTAAACCAATATTTCCATCTATGTAATATATAGTTGTATATAAAATAAGTTAAGAAATCCTTCCAATGTGTACTATAGGTCAGTACAAAAATAAAAAACACAGTTTGAAAGGGGAGTGATTAGTCAAATATGCATAAATAAAAAGAAAAAATGCAGACTAGGTAAGATAAAGATAGGAGAGAGGAGTTTATCAATGATTTGTTATTGGTTGTGAGCATATTCTAATGGATTTTTGATTATTGAAATATATACAGTTTTGTTTCATATGAGTGTTGAGAACTGTATCCATAAATCTCTTAATGTTGCCCTCAAAGTGCACCAGATTGATGCATTCAACTTCAATTTAAAGAAACAAATCTTCCCGGGGTGCATGCCCCCGGACCCCCCTAGAGGATGTCAGGTAATCACAAATAAAACAGGTTCACATGGATAGGATACTAGATAAGTGTGCACACTCATTATATACACTACACATTTTTCTTGGATTTGTTAACACTATAGTCCCTAATATATTTGTAGAAAGGCAGGAAATGGAATTAAATTGAGAAAATATTTCATTGCGGAGGACCCCCTGTTTTGTGTCCCCCCCACTTCTCAAACCAAAGTTACACCCTTGTGTGTGTCATCATGGCAATGTGGTCCTGAAGACACACAGAGGTGGTTTTGAGTACTTTGCCTAGTGCCTTTGCAAGTTTAAGTGTACCTTGTCATCTTTTTTGCAGGTTCAATACAATATTTGAACTGGTTAAGTGAAGAGCTGAAGCCACTTTTCAAATTGTACACAATCCTTTTCCCATGCCATTGCTGTCAACACCTATCCATGCTAAGATATTATTGATTGGGGTGTGGCCAAAAGTGCAATATGCTTCAAAATGTAACTGACCGAGAGCAGTGCTTTAGTCACTGTGCCCATGGATTTTATTTTATTTCAAGATTTTTAATTACGTCGCTAAACTCCTTGAAAAGGTCCTCTTCCATTTCTCCAAGGTACACGACAAGGCAGTGGATGGCTATAGTTCTCTGCGTACTTCAATTGTATTGTGCTATTTTGGAAAAAGGAAAAAAAGAGAAATTACCTAAATTAATATATTCTGAATGGGTGACTGCCAACAACTTGCATTTCAATGACAACTCTAAATAACGATCCTACCTCAAGAAGCATGTCCTTGATCTGCTTCACCAAGATTCATTTTTAATAAAAAGTGATATCACAATAGTAACCAAAGTATTTGTACACTCACAGTAGCCTCTACTACTTTGTATCCTCTCACATAACTATTCAAAGGCTGCTAATTTTGGTCAACAGCAATTTGCCTATACAGTGCAACTACAAGGCTATCTACTGTATTTGAATGACAAAAGGTGACACTCACCTTAAAATTTCCTTTGTATATTTCTATTTGTCTTAACTGTCGGAACTTGTCCAGGCATGTTAAGTGGGAGTGGACTTGAAATCCTTAACTCAAGGTGTAGAACAATTAAGTTATCAAGCTTACTACAACTTGAATTTTGTTTTAAGTCAATTAACGCAGAAATCAGAGTTCAAATTACACACAATATTAAGTTGATGTAATTACCAACATTATTACGTCAACACAACTTATAAATGAATGTTTTCTGTTGGTTAGTGTGGAAACTGACAAACTATCTTCCTAAGAATATAGTTGTATATATATATATATATATATATATATATATATATATCTAGTTATAGAGTATAGATGATATTTCTGAGCTATAGATTGTCCAAAACGGTGCATTTAAAAAAACTGTTGGCAGTCAGACACTCAGCATGTTATATACATTATTCAGACAGAAGTAGTCAAATGTTTGCATCTTATACAAACAAATTGTTCCAATACATTTATTAACTAAGTCATTGAATCAGCTTCTTTTGTTCCTGCTTTTATATCTTTCACATGATCTTTTGCCCAACAGAGAAAGTATCAGGCGCTTCTGTCACATCTCCATCAAACCTGCCGATTGAGGGGAACTCTTTCAGATTAATCTGTGACGCTGCTGGCTCTGTCTTTACCAGAAAGTGGAGAAAGGGTGTCTTAGATCTGACTCTGACTGTAAACATGACCCTCACCAACAACAACAGAGAGCTGTCTTTTAGCAGTCTGAATAAAGACGACACAGGAAATTATTCCTGTATTATCAGCAACCCCCTCAGCAGCGAGGAAGCAAAGTACTCCATGATTGTTTTCTGTAGGTAACAAACTATAACTCTACTGTTCACAATGATACGTTCAGATTATTGAGTCAACTATTGAACAATATATTCTTCCAAATATCTGTTTTCCAGACGGACCAGAAACAGTTCAAATCACAGGTCCAAGTCAGATACATGTTGGAGGCACATTTAAATTAACCTGCTCGGCTGCATCTGTACCAACTGCAAAATACACCTGGATGCCGAACACTGGGGCGATAGTCAATTCTGCTGTGATTTATAGAAACAACACTGAACTCTCTGACAGTGGCAACTACTACTGTGAAGCGAGGAATGATATAACCGGGAGAAAGATCATCAGCGGTCCATGAACTGACCGTAACACATGAGCCAGAGCCAGGGCCAGGTAGGAGCACATTAAAAACAGGCTCTAAAAATGGAAATAAAATAAAATGTTTACATCTTCGTTATTAAACTCATTATGATGTCCGAAACTGGGAAAACAATATCTAATTGCAGATATTTTTTACTTTTGTGTAAAATGGAAGTTTTACACACAATTAATTCAATAAATTAATTAAAAACCGATCAACTGCTCAACTCTGTCTCCAAATCTATTAATCAAATCAAACATGCTGTCCAAATCAGAAATAGTGGTTATGATTTAAAGTTTTCAAATGGTCTTTTCCCCTCTTCTGTATGTGCTTTGATTATGTCTTTATGGGTCTGTATTAATTAGCTTTTTATTCAGTGGTCGGGCTTTATTTGTGCTTGTGTGTATTTTTTTAATTCCATCAATTTGCCAGGGACTGAAGAGGAACATTATGGATATATATTTATATTAGGCCATTTACATAATTGACTCAATTGCTCATGGTAATTTAAATGCATTGCCCTTTTAAAATACATAAACTCTTAATATAATGATGTATTTGGTATTTCAAACTGGCATAAATGGAAAAAATGTGTGCCATTTATCCACAGTTTTCAGAATGATGTAAAAATCATGTTCTATTTTCCTGTTTTCTTTTAGTACCAGGCTGTTTGGGTGGTTGCATCGCTGGAATAGTCATCTGTGTTTTAGTCGTCATTGGAGCTGTCGGTGGAGGGTACTACGTTTATAACAAAAAGTAAGTTGAAAACAACGTAAAGGTGTAAGCAGGACGCCATACAAACATTTTTAAAGGCAGCTCATATACCCTCAGATCTAATCTTTCAAACGTTGAGACCTTATCCTGACAGAAACACTTTGAATCATGTTGAAAGTAGCAAGCACTTTTTCTGTTTGTTTCTGTACTTTGATGTTCTCTGATGCCTTTCTGCAGCGACAACAAAACTGACTTTGCATTCAGTAGTCTATACTGCCGTCTATGTAATAAAAAGTAACAGTTTGCATGTCTATATTACAGTAACACAATCAGAAACAACAACAAAGCTGAACCACATTCTGATATTAAAGGTTAGTATTCATGTGATCAAACTTAATCCTACACACTTACACCTTCATATACTGTTAACAACAAAAAGTACATCATGCAGAACAATTCACAGTGTATAAAAAGTACACAAATTGTTTGGTAAAAATAAGATGTAATACACCTTTTTTTCCTCCTAGAACGAGAAGAGGTTGTGTATGAGAACGATTCAACGATATACGAGAATGTATAGACTCAGCCGTCTTCTTTGTGCTAAAGGTACGTTTTAAGATATGAATACTGGATATATGTTAATATTTAACTTAGTTTATCTGAAGGAACCACTATAGAACCACATTATCAGACCACTCATTCTAACATACATTTGATCAAAGCTCAAACTCTTGCCATGAGTGACACTTTCCCTTTTTCACTTCTCATCCAGAGGAAGAAGAGCTTCATAACATAATGATTAAGCGGCCCTGACTATTTATTACATTATTATTTTATAATGCTTTTTCTCATCATTTACAGTGCAGCAGCATGTAGAAGCTATACATTTCAGCTCTTACGTGAGGGTGCAAAGTGTGAACTAAACGATGCAGTGAAACTAGTTTGATAGTAAAGTGTGTTTTTGTTTAGATTTGTTTCTGGAGAGGGAAGGATCTTCTTAGGTAGTCTGGTGTAAAGTCCACACAAACCAAAACATTGTTGTTTAGCGGAGAGGCTAACTGCTAAAATAGCTAATGCCATTGTAAAAACAACAACAAAAATTTCTGTAAACTACGAAAAGGCTGATAAGTTGATGTTGATAACTATGCAACCTTACAACTAATGCAAAAATAACAACAGTGACATCTAGCGGTGGATCAGTCGACTACAGCAGAGACAAATTAAAGTACACGGCATGTTCGGCCAGTATTAATTTCTTGGTAATTGGAAGTAATGTCCGACACTGTGGTATTAAACCTAATTCAAGTAAAAAAGGAACTGGATGTAAGGATCAATATGAATGAATAAATAAATGTATGAATGTGTGAACTAACTAAGGTGTGACATCATGAATAGACACATATTTAGTTTCCTTTGTAAGATTCAGTTCCAATGGCCTTTTTTGTTTTGGTTTGTCTGTGTTTTTTAATGTTTATTTGTAATAATAATGTTGTATTTATATGGAATTTGAGTACATGAATTCAGTAGAAAAAGAATGGTAACAGAAAAGATGTCAGAATAAAATGTCAACCTAATTATGTGGCAATTTATCATGTCAATCTTAAAATGATTAACAGGATAAATGAAACGTTTGGAGCTGGTATCACTAAAGAAAAAAAATCTTCAAATTGTAACTTTATAGCAAACAATCAAACAGTTTTTTTAAATATCTAAGTCCCAATCAATTCAGACATTACCCTCTACAACGGCCAAAACGACCTAAACTCAGTTACTTTGGCAATGTTTTGAAATTATGAAATGTTGTGATTGCATAGTCATCAATTAAAAAAAAACGACATGATACATTTCGGAATTTCTCAAGTGTATACTTGCTATCTGGACTTCAAGGTGAAAACATTAAAGTTTTATGACATTTTTCACAAAGCATGGCTCATTATTTTGTTATTCTTTTTATTTTGTTATTTACAGTATAAGCCTATATTCCTGCTACTGCATTATCTGGGAATTTTTCCACTTTTTAAGTATTTGTATTTTAACGTCTGAACACACTGCTGCTTCTGTAACGAAATAATTTCTCAAATTGGGATCAATAAAGTATATTTCTATCTATCTATACTTGACACTTATATGTTTCAGGGATGGTCATTGAGGACAGTGTCATTACTGTAGACACTTTCTTTCAAACTTAATGACATATTTTTAGGATCTTAACCTTGAAGGTATGTCTAACATTGCAAGATATACTTTAGCCTAATATGATGTGCTTTTTCCATCTCAATCCCTTGCAATCTCTTTCTCAAACTGGCCGTTTTTTTTGCGATCAATGCGCTTGTTGACGTTCGAGGATTATTGTTTTGTATTTTTATCATTGTAGCGCGTTTGTACGTGTCGGCCACCGTATAATTAATGGCTAAACCATGGATGTGTTAACTTCATTTTAAAAGGCATTTCAACATTCCCCAATTTACCTGAAATATGCTATCCTAAAATGAAAAAAATGGCCTGAAGTACAATGCCCTCTGTATTTACCTGATGTTCCAGTATATACATTATATTACATTTTTAACACATAATGTCTTAATTTATAAATAAAACCCTAAATGTTTAGTCATATCAAACTGTGATGTTACCAGCCCCGACGGTGACACTGGTGTTGTTGTTTTCACCTTGTGAGCATTTGTGTGTGTTCATTTTAAACATATTTGGTGCAAGATGCAATCACTTCATAAAAGTGTTGTTGAAATGAAAATGAAGGTAGAGTATAAAGATGGTCAAACCAGGTGGGAGAAGAGCCACTTCACACCCCTGCTCAATTTTGACATCATGGCTGGTATCACTCCACAGCACCATGGTATCTACATGTTGTTTGGACATAATAAAAACTCAGCTCTTTTTTACGAGAGGCCATTTTTCAATTAATTATTAAGGATAATTTATAAATTGCTTGCTGCATACACTGTCAATGATCAACAGTTCTGGTAAGGTAAACCTTTGAGAGGCATAATTATACTAACACCCCGCCCACTAAGTGCTATCTGTCTTATCTGAAATAAGCAAAGCCGAGCTGAAGGACTGTGATCCCATTTTCAGGTTGTTTGATGTTATTGCAGGAAAACATGGAAAAAGCTGTGATACACTTCATCATCCTGGGAGTCATCTCAGGTGAGCTCTTTCTATTTAAAGTGTTTGTTCATTTATTTATCAAAGAGAAACCAATAATTATTGACAGACAGTAAGTTTCTTTCTCTGTTGGAAGCTGTTTCCCTGTTGTTTAATACTACATGTCTGTGTTAAGTAATGTTCTTCACATAAGGGAGGGGTTATGCCGATCTGGGAACCCAAACCTACTGTGAAAACACGTCAGCTACTTCAGCTGGTAATTAATTTGAAGATTGCCCTAACTTTATTCACAGGGTTTGTTTGGTTTAAGAGCTTTAAGTAATTTAGAAATAACTTAAAACTAAAACTTAGCATTGCAAACAGTCTTTTCACGTCCAGATAAACTGTTTATGAGCTTCCTCAGAGAGAACATTGATTACTTTGTCTTTGTCTTTTGATTGATTTCTTACAGTATGTTAACAACCTCACTGCACCAGAGTATGAAGACAGGATCACCTTCTTCATGTCTACTGGATCTCTGGAGCTCAGGAACCTGGCTCTAAATGACAGTGGAGATTACTCAGTATCCATTGTACCACCTGGAGAACGAACACAGACAGGGACCACAATACTGAACATAAAAGGCGAGAGAACCTTTCAAATGTTGCATCTCGTTTAGTGCTTAATGAACTTATTAGGTGGTGGCAAATATGATTTGTGTTTGCAGAGCCAGTTTCCGATGTTGTGGTAACTTCAAGTATATATATATATATATATACACAGTGGAGGGAATACTATTTGATCCCTTGCCGATTTTGTAAGTTCACACACTTACAAATAAATGAACAGTCTATAATTTTAATGGTAGGTTTATTTGAACAGTGAGAGTAACAATATCAAAAAGAAAATACAGAAATTGACATTATATAAAAGGTAAACATTGATTTACGTTTAACTGTGGGAAATAAGTATTTGATCCCCTCGATTTTTTCTTGGCAATACGATCATTTTTAAATCAATATTGTGAGTCATGATTTTGTATTTAGTATGTAGCCTTGTAATAAGAGGGATAATGTGCAGTGTGATCCCAACGTGCAGTGCCCCCTGCACATTATCCCTTACATATCAGATGCTATCATCTCAGATACAAAACCAGTACAGAGATGGATACAGCCTGAGACGTCTCATATCTCAGAGTTTTGTTGTTGAACGCCTGACAGCTGTAGCTTCTACTTTGATTTTGATGAACGTTTATCAGTTTGAGTTCTGGTCCATCAGCCAGCGTGCTACCATTCAGAAACAACCTGGTCTCACCAGAATGCGTGACTACACCACTACTCCTTAACACAATTAAAAGATAATTATATTCCTATTTGATCATGTCCCCTTTATTGTATTACGGACCCAAAGAGCGATGAGCGTCCATTCCCATTGGATAACGGAGGATTTTACACCCGGAAGTAAGTATTCTCCTTACTGTCGATTGATTTTATTTACAGTGATATCTGCACTACTCATCTCAAAAACACCAGATTATCCTTGTTAATTACACAACATTGATTGGTTTAAATTGTGTGCAATGCTTTTGTATTTTCCCCTTTCGATTCGGAGAAACAAATATTTTTCGTAGTGTGTGGATGGCAGAAGACACTACACTACCCAGAATCCTCAGCTATGGGACTACACCATGTGCTTAGAACGTGTCCTACCCCCCCCCCCCCCCCCACAGTGCAACACACAGATACACAGACAAATAGTGCAGTAAATACAAAAAAAAATAGTAAAATAGTAAAAAGTGAAATAGTGCAATAAGAGTCTATATACAAGTGATTGAATATGATATATTAGATAAATAATTTCTAAGTAGCAGCCAGATGAATGTTATGGATGTTGTTTCTAAGTTCAGGTGTTTAATAGTCTTATGGCCTGTGGGATGAAACTGTCCCTGAGTCTGGTGGTTTTAGTCCGGATGCTGCGGTACCGCCTGCCTGCCAGACGGCAGCAGACAGAACAGTTTGTGGCTGGGGTGATGGGGGTCTTTTATAATCCTGAGGCTTTCTTTAAGGTTAACCTGGTATTTTTACTCCACTACATTTTTTAGTTACTTTACAGATTTGGATTAATGATGTGAAATATAAACAACCCTTAAATCAGACTTTAGTTACACCTGAGTAAAATTCAGTGAAGGTGATTGTCAAGTGCCAACAATCAGGCGAGATATTTGGTAGTGGGTGCTTGAGAAGACTAAATATTTATCTGCAGATCCCTATAAAGTATATTCATTACTCGTTATTCTCTACTAATAGTTAATTAAAAACTGTATATAATGGCTATTTTGCACATCCCTTTCAAGATTTCAAGATTTTCTAAGGTTTATTGACATATCATATACACAACTACGGTGTAGTTATGCAATGAATGAAAAACTTGGGTCACAGGTTCCTCAACAGTGCATTACAAGACATCTATCGATATCTGTGTACCTCCACCATTAAACATATTCTGCACATTTCTTATACTATCTACATACATCTTATAAGAGTATAATTAATATGTATAATATCAGTTAAAATAAGTGCTTCAACATAGTTAACATTGCAGGAAAGTTGATTGTCAAGTTCCAAAACAAACCATGCAATATATTAGACGTTAAGTACTTTGTCAGGCTTAATATCTGTAGATACCCCCAAAGCTTTTTTCTTATTTAAAAGAAGACCTTAACCTAAAGTATTCTTTAATGTTTAAATAAAGCCTTATTAGTTTGTCTGTTTTGCACATCCTCCTATCAGGCACTAAACTGTTTTATTGTAGAGATCACTTACAGTATCTTCTTGATATTTTCTATTCTATATTATTTATATCATTGACCTTCCACTTTCCCACTATATTAAGAGTATGTACTCTTAATATTTAAATGTTTTCATCAAATATAACACATTCAAAAGTGCTTTACAAAAATGAAAGACATTAAGAAAAAGGCATTTTAAAACAGTCATTAAAAAGCAACACAATCTACCTGCATTGCAATTACTCTAAACGTGTAATAACGTGCTTTAACCAGTAGGAGGTGCGGGTTAAAAAGCTGTCAAGTTTACAGTGTTAACAAAATAAAATATACTGCTGTTTCTGGTTTAGTTTACGACGGATATATTCTGTTATTGTTTTGATATTTGTAACACAAAAGCGATGTAAAAAACCCACAGCAACACAGAAAAGATGGTCTTAACATGACCCAGCGGTCTAGTAGTTAATAAAAAACAATAATATCAAAACAAATTATTACTACTAACTTTATTGTGAAATTAAAACCGAACGGTAAAAGAATAGTTTCCGGTCTATTCTGAGGCCCGATCTCTGTAGATAAATAAAGAACTACGACAGATGTGTAATGTTTAATGCAGCCAAACCATTCATTACAATGCATTCATGTGATGACTTTCAAAGAGTAAAGCAAGCACTGCTGAATAAAGTATGATTTTATCTTTTACGAAACGTTTTTTTTCCATATGGAATGCAGTTGGAGGTCAACCAATCACAGAGCTTGAGGCAAAGCGGAACAATAGCTGAGGATTCTGGGTAGTGTAGTGTCTTCGGCCATCCTAAACTCTGAACACATATTTGTTTCTCCGAATCGAAGGGGAAAATTACAAAAGCATTGCACACAATTTAAACCAATCAATGTTGTGTAATTAACAAGGATAATCTGGTGTTTTTGAGTCGATGAGTAGTGCAGATATCACTGTAAAATCAATCGACAGTAAGGAGAATACTTACTTCCGGGTGTAAAATGAATGGGAATGGACGCTCACATTGCTCTCTGTGTCCGTAATACAATAAAGGGGACATGATCAAATAGGAATATAATTATCTTTTAAATAACGTTAACTAAAGGGAACAATCTATTTGACACAGCTGAAGCTCTGGCCTTCCTTAAAAACTAACTCATTTAATAAAAATCACAGTTGTATTCAGTGGCGTCGCCTGGCCTGGGCATCCGGGGCTTTAGCCCCGAATGTTTTTTCTGTAGCCCCGGACAATTCTCCCTCAATAATATAATACATTAACCGTGCTTTACGTGAACCTCATCATGACACGAGAGGACGGCAGCACTGTAATTTCCCGTGTTCAGTGAATGCAACAGAGGCATGACACCAGACCAATCAGAGAGTTGCATGGAAATAAACGTGTGCTTGTGTCATTCAAGCTCGGCTCTGTGTGTGTGTGGCAATAGCGCATTTAGTGTGATAGAGAGGGAGAGAGGGGGAGGGACCGGTGGCGGTGCCAGCAGGGACGTGTTGTTAGCATCTGGTTAGCTTGCTGCACTAACGGACATAAGGAGCTGGAGGAGAGTCCTCTCCTCTCAGACTGAGAGACTCAGGTGAGCTAAAGGACTCTCTGAGTGTTTAGATACTTAACTTTAGTCTAAGTTATCTCAGTGGGTCTCAAACGGTTTGGTCACAAATTATTCAAAAGATTATTTCCGCGGCACACCTTCATATGATCATTATAGTTATAAAAAAAATAAGAGAATAAAGGAAAAACAGTTATGAAATACTATATGGCAGTAAAACAAGAATATAGTTTAAAAGGGGAGTGATTAGTAAAATATCCATAAAGAAAAAGTACATCTGTTTACAGTTCTGCTTCATATGGGTGTTGAGAGAGGTATCCATAGATCTCTTCATTTTGCTCTCAAAGTGCACCAGATTGATGCATTTAACTTCAATATTTAAAAAAAAATCTTCCCGGGGGAGCATCCCCCGACCCCCCTAGAGGAGGTGAGCCCCCCACTCATAAAAAATACACTTTACCCCTGCCTATATGCCGTGAGCTGATTATCGAGCCTTCATTGTAACAGTCGCGGGTGTATTGTGTGTGTGCGTGTGGGGAGTGTTGCAGTAAAAAATGCCACTGTAGTGCCGCCGCCACTGTGGGCTAAGCCCCGAATGTTTTCAGGTCCAGGCGACGCCCCTGGTTGTATTACACAACGCACTGTTTTTTGAGAACAAAAATTCGTAACTAATGCACGTTCTAAGCACATGGTGTAGTCCCATAGCTGAGGATTCTGGGTAGTGTAGTGTCTTCTGCCATCCACACACTACGAACAAATATTTGTTTCTCGAATCGAAAGGGGAAAATACAAAAGCATTGCACACAATTTAAACCAATCAATGTTGTGTAATTAACAAGGATAATCTGGTGTTTTTGAGTCGATGAGTAGTGCAGATATCACTGTAAATAAAATCAATCGACAGTAAGGAGAATACTTACTTCCGGGTGTAAAGTCCTCCGTTATCCAATGGGAATGGACGCTCATCGCTCTTTGGGTCCGTAATACAATAAAGGGGACATGATCAAATAGGAATATAATTATCTTTTAAATACCGTTAACTAAAGGGAACAATCTATTTGACACAGCTGAAGCTCTGGCTTCCTTAAAAACTAACTAATTTAATAAAAATCACAGTTGTATTACACACAACGCACTGTTTTTGAGAACAAAAATTGGTAAATAATGCACCATAATACATTCTGACGAAAATTTAAAATGATTATGAATACAAATAAAATAAAAGAAGCCTCCCGTGAGTTACTACAAGCTATAAAGTAGATTTTAAAAACGTTTTATAGAATAAAAGCTCACTGCGGGACGTTGTAGAAATGCGTGTGTGCACCACGACAAAGGAGCCTCATTTACTTTACATTGGGGTTGTTTGCATGGTGCAGACACGTAAATGTAGCAAAGTTCGTGACTCCACCACGCACTGCGGTGTTAACGAGTCGTGGTGGAGTCACGCATTCTGGTGAGACCAGGTTGCAGGAGGTCCAGAGTCAGCTGAGCAGGACAGGACGATGTTTGATCCTTCCTGATGGTGTTCTTTTGTCGGATATATCTGGGCCATCTGAATTTAGGGTTAGTACAACAGCAATACGTTAGTATTCACAATTGCATTATTATACAAATACAAGGAAATTCTATTACATAGCAAGCATGCGATGAACTGTTATCGGTGTCCGATTTACAATGATTTAGTTCAGACTGCTGTAGTGTGCAGGGATGATGTGCTGGATTCAAATAGGAGGGGAAAATGTGTTTTAATATTTATGAACCCATGCGTGAACAAAAAGACAACAGAAGAAACTCAAAATTATCCAAAGTGTTTGCAACTAGATCTTGTTTGGTAAATATACTGAGCATGCAGGTTAGTAACTCACAGTAGATGGTGAGGTTTAGTGGAGCACTGGTTCCCTCACTGACAGGATTAGAAACACGGCAGCTGAATGGTCCCTGGTCGTACGGGTCACATTAATTATAGTTAAAGTGGAGTTTCCATCAGTGATCTGAACTCTGTCACTTCCTGTAACCTCAGAGCTGCTGTTCAGCCAGAGGAAAGAGAGAGGGGATCCAGAGGAGGAGCAGGACAGACTGACGGAGCTGCTGAACTCCACCAGCTCTGTGCTGCTGGAGGTTACCGTTACATTGGAGACTAGCTCTGTGGGTGAAGCAGAAACAATATTTTATAAAGTTACAATAGAAGAAAACACTGAAGTGGCTTGATTATTCTGGTTCCCATTAAACGTTTTTACAAGCTCCATCCACAAAACAAAGCAACATTTCATACATTTTTATTTGATGATGGTTATGCAAAATCTTCATTGACATCTTTTCTGTTACCACTCTTCTTCTACTGAATTCATGGACTCAAAATCCCTCTCAATTCCTTTTCAATACAACATGTTATTACAAATAAACATAAAAAAACACAGACAGACAAAAACAATAAAGGCCATTAGAGCTGAAACTTACACAGGAAACTAAATATTTGTCTATTCATGAAGTCACACCTTAGTTGAAACATTCATACATTTATTTATTGAACATGACCTCGGGGAAAACAGCATAAAAAGCAAGGTTTTACGCCTTGATGTTAATGAACCCAGGGTTGGGGCCGACCTCAGATTCTCAGGACACTTGTCATAGTTTTTACAATGGCGTTAGCTATTTTAGCAGTTAGCCTCTCCACTCAACTTCATCAACAAAAATGCTTATCACTGATGAGGTAAAAATGTTAAAAAGTCCTTTTCTGCAACAATGTTTTTTTAGTGTGGACTTAACACCAGATATTAAACTAAACATGAACACACTTATCTATCTAACTAGTTTCACCGCGTCGTTTAGTTTACATTAAAGGTCCCCTATTATACTGTTTTCATCAATATATTATAGGTCTCAGATATATATACAAAACATGTCTCTGAAGTGTTTGGCTCCAAATACCAAACAGATCATTGCAGCATCCCATAATCCCCTCTGTTTCAGCCCTGTTTCAAAAGTGCTGATTCTCTGTCTGTTACTTTAGATGAAAATAAGGAGCCCCTCCCCACGCCCCTCTGAGAGATATTTGGTAAAAAGAAACACAATGGTGCTCTAGGAGGAGATTCAGGTGATAAGGGGGGGGAATCCTTTTTCATGAAACTTTCAGAGTCTCTTTACACAGAGGGGACACATGTTGATGTAGAAGAGACATGAAAAAAGTGGATTTTGCACAATAGGTGACCTTTAACATGTGAAATTCATGGTATTACTACACTGTAAATGATAAGAGTTTGCTGACACATTAGAAAAAGCATTTTAAATAATAATGTGATAACATTTCAGAGCCGCCTTGTCATTATGTTGTGAAGCTCTTCTTCCTCTGAACGGCCTGTTGGACGAGAAGTGAAAAGAGGGAAGTGTCAAAGAGCTTAATCAAGTGATGTCAGAATGAGTGGTCTGATAATGTGCTTCTATAGTGGTTCCTTCAGATAAACTAAGTTAAATATTTCTACAGAAACCTTTGAACATATATCATATCTTAAAACGTACCTTTAGCACAAAGAAGACGGCTGAGTCTATTCATTCTCGTATATTGCTGAAGTGTTCTCATACACAACCTCTTCTAGTTCTAGGAGGAAAGAAAAGTGTTAATACCTTATTTTTAATACATATGTACAATTTGATCACATGAATACTAACCATTATTATCAGATGGTGGTTCAGCTTTGTTGTTGTTCTGAAACAAACAGATCAACTCAATTCAAACTGTTACTTTTCATTACACAGACTGCAGTATAGATGTTTCAACTTACTTTGTGTTAGAAACGTAGTACCCTCCACCGACAGCTCCAATGACACATAACACAAACAAGTCATAACTAAAGGGCTTAGGAACATATGGAGAATATATAATAAGAGCAGGCCCTTTGATGAACATCAACCTTTTGTAGGTTGAGTAAACAAGGTTGTTACACACAATGTCCACACCATTCTGGCTCCACATTTTCTGTCTGATATCTTCCAATGTGCTGATCCTGAATCTTCCTCCTGCCTGGTTTTTGAGTCAAGCTTTTGGGTCTAAACTAGGAGATACTGAGCCATCACCTTTCCCATACTTGTAATTGAGTATTACTGTGAAAATAGGTCTATGTTATACTTAAGATCTTTTCCACTTACTTTTGTTATGAAAGAAGTACCACACAATAGCAGCTACAACACCGAGGACGACTAAAACAGCGATTACTATTCCAGCGATGCAACCACCCGAACAGCCTGGTGGTACTAAAATAAAACAGGAGAAAAAACATGACTTTTACATCATTCTGCTAACTGGAACTGTCTCTTCATCTCATCATCCCTGTGGATAAAAGGCACAAATAAGCACAAGCACATAAGAGCAAACAAAAGCTCACAGAGAATTAAAAAGATAAAATCATAAGCACTTCTACAGATTAGAACAGCATGTTTGATTGTTGATTTGAGTTTAAGATTTTGAGAGATGTCACGTTCCTTAATTCTGGTTATACAGGTGCCGGTTTTATAATAATGATAATAATTTGATGGAGCCCGCTAATATAGGTTCCTTCTGATTTTAATGTGCTCTTACTACTAACTCGCTACCTGTATGTGTTACGGTCAGTTCATGGACCGCTAATGATCTTCTCCCGGTTATATCATTCCTCACTTCACAGTAGTAGTTGCCACTGTCAGAGAGTTCAGTGTTGTTTCTATTAAATCACAGCAGAATTGACGATCGCCCCGGTGTTCGGCATCCAGGTGTAATTTGCAGGTGGTACACATGCAGCCGAGCAGGTTAATTTAAATGTGCCTCCAACATGTATCTGACTTGGAGCTGTGATTAGACTGTTTCTGGTCCATCTGGAAAACGATATTTGGAAGAATGTATTGTTCAATAGTTGACTCAATAATCTGAACGTATCATTGTGAACAGTAGTAGTTATAGTTTGTTACCTACAGTTAACAATCATGGAGTACTTTGCTTCCTCGCTGCTGAGGGGGTTGCTGATAATACAGGAATAATCTCCTTTGTCCTCTTTATTCAGACTGCTAAAGACAGCTCTCTGTTGTTGTTGGTGAGGGTCATGTTTACAGTCGGAGTCAGATCTAAGCCACCCTTTCTCCACTTTCTGGTAAAGACAGAGCCAGCAGCGTCACAGATTAATCTGAAAGAGTTCCCTCAATCAGCAGGTTTGATGGAGATGTGACAGAAGCGCCTGATACTTTCTCTTGGAGCAAAGATCATGTGAAAGATATAAAAGCAGGAACAAAAGAAGCTGATTTAATGACTGAGTTATAAATATAAAGGAACAGTTTATTTTTTATAAGATGCAAACTGTACTACTTCTCCCTGAATAATGTATATAACATGCTGAGTGTCTGACTGCCCTCATTAAAAAAAAAATGCACCGCGTTGGACAACCTATAGCTCAGAAATATCATCTATACAAGAAGTACATATCATCGCGTGTTCTTAGAAAGATAGTGTGTTAATTAACACACTAAATAACAGAGAAGAAAACTGATTATTGTAGCATTTCTTGACTGAATCAAAACAGTGGGAGTTTAAGGAACTAAACTTTTTCAGGTAAAGAAATAATCACTATTTGAAATGATTTAACTGTTGCTAACAAACCTTTAGGAACACATCCAGAACATATTGAGCATATGATCTTGCATCACTATGGTTTATTGATGGATTCTCTATATTAGTCTCAAATACTCACAATAGTAGGAATTTAATGCTTTAAGTTAAACAAAGGTTTTATTTGTCTACCTTTTTTTAACTGATATTTTATATCAAGGACAATTGATTTGAGTACACCTTTCTTATCACACCTATATGCATTAAACCTTTCAATGCAAACTTACCCAGTACCGAAACAACTGAAGGCCTGAGAAGTCTCATATCTCAGAGTTTTGTTAAAGGCCTGACAGCTGTAGTTCCCACTCTGACTGATCTGAACGTTCATCAGACTGAGATCTGATCCAGTATCAGACAGCAGGGCTCCATTCAGAAACCACTTAAATACAGCAGAAGGTCTGGAGTCAGCTGAGCACATCAGGCTGATGTCTGACCCTTTCTCATAATATTTTTGTGGCTGAGATATTGTCAAATGCGTTTTTTCAGGACCATCTATGTGGCATACGGGGAGTAAAGAAAAATTAAAGTAATGCTGGCAGCTTAAAGACAATGTTACGTGACACTTAGCTCAGTGTGAAGCCTCATAATACCATCAACTTTAAAGCAATGTGCAGAATCAAATGTATGCACATATGAGTAACTCACAGTAGATGGTGAGGTTTAGTGGATCACTGGTTCCCTCACTGATAGGATTAACACGACACTGAAGGGTCCCTGGTCGTACCGGGTCACATTAATTATAGTTAAAGTGGATCCTCCATCAGTGATCTGAACTCTGTCACTTCCTGTAACCTCAGAGCTGCTGTTCAGCCAGAGGAAAGAGAGAGAGGATCCAGAGGAGGAGCAGGACAGACTGACGGAGCTGTTGAACTCCACCAGCTCTGTTGGTTCTGAAGTTACCACAACATTGGTAACAAGTGCTGTGGGTGGAAAACACAGGGGGTTTACACTGACCAGCTTTCTTGCATAAGAAGTAGAGTGGAGTGTTTTGAATTTAATTCTCCATGGTCAGTAATAATGGCGTTGAACATAAACATGTAAACATGGGAATGTTCAGTTACCTGTGATCCTGCAGTTATTCTTAGTTTATACTTTACAGTTTTTACTGATGGTCTTTTACCAGTACATTGTCTAACAACGTTGATGCATAGATTATCAGTAAAGCTGGTCACCAGATTATTAAGCATGTTTAAATATTTTATATTATCCTGTTGCAAAATGTTGCACCAAGCCTAGTACTGGTGCAACATTTACAGGTGTCGGCTGACCTTACAGGATATATTGTCCAATTAGCCACAGCGACATTTACCTTGGTTATACAACAATTCAAGTTTTTGATATAATACTGACTCTGAATGGCAATTTTATAATTTTTCTATCACTGAAAAACTAATTTGAGATTTGAAAGGTGATTTTATCTGTTAACAGAATATTTCTGCCATATTGTTATATCAATGTGTTTAACTATGATTGTCTGCACTGTGTGTATTAGTTGTATCTGCTAGCCACATATTTAGCTCTGCTGCTCGCCTCTCCAGGAAGTATCTTCATACATTTTTATTCTCAGCCTCAGTTGTCTTTGTACAAGCAAATATTGCAGCACTCTCAAAAGTGGAAGTGCATTGTTTCTTTTTCTCCCACAAAGGTTTTGCACAACCTTCATTTTATCTAAGACAGTTGCATCTGATGCTATAGTCACAGGTACACCCCATTTTGATTGGTACTTCTTTGCACAAAAACGTATTTTCAAACTTACCAGTACAGAGATGGATGCAGGCGTAGACGTCTCATATCTCAGAGTCTTGTCGTTGAAGGCCTGACAGCTGTAGCTTCCACTTTGATTTATCTGAACGTTCATCAGTTTGAGCTCTGGTCCATCAGACAGCAGGTCTCCATCCAGAAACCACGAAACTGAGCAGGAGGTCTGGAGTCAGCTGAGCAGGACAGGACGATGTTTGATCCTTCCTGATGGTGTTTTTCGGTCGGAGATATTTCCCAACTAGTATTTTCTGGGCCATCTGAATTTAGGGTTAATACAACAGCAATACGTTAGTATTCACAACTGCATTATTATACATATACAATGAACTTCTATTACATAGCAAGCATGCAATGAACAGTTTTAAATATAAGTGTCTAATTTACAATGATTTAGTTCAGACTGTGCTGTAGTGTGCAGGGATGATGTGCTGGATTCAAATAGGAGGGAAAATGTGTTTGAATATCTTATAATCCCATGCGTGAACAAAAAGACAACAAAACAAACTGACAATTATCTAAACTCTGTTTGCATTCAGATCTTGTTTGGTAAATATACTCAGCATGCAGGTTAGTAACTCACAGTAGATGGTGAGGTTTACTGGATCACTGGTTCCCTCACTGACAGGATTAAACACGACAGCTGAATGGTCCTGGTCGTAGCGGGTCACATTAATTATAGTTAAAGTGGATCCTCCATCAGTGATCTGAACTCTGTCACTTCCTGTAACCTCAGAGCTGCTGTTCAGCCAGAGGAAGAGAGAGAGGGTCCAGAGGAGGAGCAGGACAGACTGACGGAGCTGTTGAACTCCACCAGCTCTGTGCTGCTGGGGTTACCATTACATTGAGACTGGTGCTGTGGGAGAAACACAACAAATATTTTATAAAGTTACAGTATAAGATACTTACACTTAACATTTTCTACATTGTTATTTGATGATAGTGCAAAGAATAAAAAGGCCTATATATCATTGTTTACTTGCTCAACTATACGCAAAACCTTTGAGGCCGTTCAGAGGAAGAAGAACTTCACAACATAATGATTAAGCGGCCCTGAAATGTTATCACATTATTATTTTCTAATGCTTTTTCTAATGTGTCAGCAAACACTTATCATGTACAGTGCAGCAGCATGTAGAAGCTATCTACATTTCAGCTCTTACGTGAGGGTGCAAAGTGTAAACTAAACCATGCAGTGAAAATATTTGATAGTAAAGTGTGTTTTGTTTAGATTTGTCTCTGGAAAGGGAAGGATCTTCTTAGGTTGTCTGTGTAAAGTCCACACAAACCAAAACATTGTTGTTTAGCGGAAAGGCTAACTGCTAATATAGCTAACGCCATTGTAAAAACAACAACAACAATGTGTGCTACAAAAAGGCTGAGTTGATGTTGATAACTATGCAACCTTACAACTAATGCAAAACAACAACAGTGACATCCAGTGGTGGATCAGTCGACTACAACAGAGAAAAATACAAAAGTACACGGCAGGTTCGGCCAGGTATTAATTGGAAATATGTCCGACAGGGTGTATTAAACGTAATTCAAGTAAAAAAGGAACTAGATGTAAGGATCAATATGAATGAATAAATAAATGTATGAATGTTTGAACTAAGGTTCATCATGAATAGACAAATATGTAGTTTCCTGTGTTAGATCCAGCTCTTATGGCTTTATTTGTTTTGGTTTGTATGTGCTTTTTAATGTTTATTTGTAATAATAATGTTGTATTTTAAAGGTATTTACTGTAGAGCGAATTTGAGTCCATGAATTCAGTAGAAGAAGAATGGAAACAGAAAATATGTCAAATAACATGTCAAACTAATTTTGTGGCAATTTATCATTTCAATCTTAAAATGATCGAAGACAAATCTTCAAATATTAACTTTATAGCAAACAATCAAAACGTTTTTTAAATATCTATGTCCCTGTTAGGGTTTTGTATTTTTGTATCCTGTGTTTGCCTTCCTGTCGTTAGTTTCCCTGGTGTGTCTGATTGTCTGATTGTGTTCACCTGTTGCCCTTGTGTTTCTGCCTCCCTTACCCCAGCTGTGTCTTGTCTTGTGATTACCTCTCCCTGTATGTAGTCTTGTCTCTTCCTTTGTTCCCCTGTCGTTCATTGTTGGTTTTTCCTGTCTCCCCCATGTCAGTCACGGTTGTCTCTCCTGTCTCCCTCCATGTTGGTCACGGTCAGTTTTTGTACAACCTATGTGTTTCATGCCTTGTTTTTGTTCAGCTTTTAAAATAAAGCTCGCTTTTTGTTTCGAGACCTTTTACCTTTTTGATAGTCTGCATTTGGGTCCTACCCTTCCACGCATCCTAACATAATGAACCGACCAATTATGGAACCCAGCGAATTATGTTTTTGATTTTGATTCTGAATTGCTTTCTCTGGATTACTCCCTTCGATGTCTTTATGCTGTGTGGAGTAGAACCTCGACTAGCAGGGAGAAAGAGGCTGTCCTCAAAGAGCTCAAATGGAGGTGGATAATGTGCCATGGCTGTGGAGCTCTTTGCCTGAATTTCTCAGAGTTTTTTCGCGTAGCCCTGAGTGCCAGCCTCAAGCCTCAAACCCCTTCTCGGGATCCCGCCTTGCTTAGGAGGTCCACGGAGCCTCCAAAGGGTCTCTAGGAGACGCAAGGCCAGGATTCCAGCCGTGGCCCCAACAGCCATGGTTCCGGCTCCAGAACCGGCCCATACAGCCATGATTCCAGCCCCAGTTCTGGCCCCAGCAGCCATGGTTCCGGCCTCTGTTCCGGTCCAGCACGCCATTTCTCATCAGGGAAATCTTCTGGGCCAACATGAGCAGATGATGCGAGCCTTAGTTGAAAGCCAGCAGTCCTTGGCTCTACACATCTCAAACCTCGCTGCTCAGGTCTCAACTTTGACGTCTTCTGCTGCATTTCCTGCCTCCTCCAATCCACCTGTGGATTCCACTCCAACCCTATGTCCTGTCCCGTTGGAGGTCCCGCCGACTACTCTTCTGCCGGGGGTCCTGCCAACCCTATGTCCTGTGCCGTTGGAGGTCCTGCTGAATACTCTCCTGCTGGGGGTCTTGCCAACTCCATGTCCTGTCCCATTGGGGGTCCCCCGACTACTCTTCTGCCGGGGGTCCTGCCAACCCTATGTCCAGTGCTGTTGGAGGTCCCGCCGACTACTCTCCTGCCGGGGTCTTGCCAATTCCGTGTCCTGTCCCATTGGGGGTCCCGCCGACTACTCTTCTGCCGGGGGTCCTGCCAACCCTATGTCCTGTCCCGTTGGAGGTCCCGCCGACTACTCTTCTGCCGGGGTCCTGCCAACCCTATGTCCTGTGCCGTTGGAGGTCCTGCTGAATACTCTCCTGCTCTGGGGGTCTTGCCAACTCCATATCCTGTCCCATTGGGGGTCCCGCCGACTACTCTTCTGCCGGGGGGCCTGCCAATCCTATGTCCTGTCCCGTTGGAGGTCCCGCCGACTACTCTTCTGCCGGGGGTCCTGCCAACCCTATGTCCTGTGCCGTTGGAGGTCCCGCCGACTACTCTCCTGCCGGGGGTCTTGCCAACTCCATGTCCTGTCCCGTTGGGGGTCCCGCCGACTACTTTTCTGCCGGGGGTCCTGCCAACTCTATGTCCTGTGCCGTTGGAGGTCCCGCCGACTACTCTTCTGCCGGGGGTCTTGCCAATCCTATGTCCTGTCCCGTTGGGGGTCCCGCCGACTACTCTTCTGCCGGGGGTCCTGCCAACCCTATGTCCAGTGCTGTTGGAGGTCCCGCCGACTACTCTCCTGCCGGGGGTCTTGCAACTCCGTGTCCTGTCCCATTGGGGGTCCCGCCGACTACTCTTCTGCCGGGGGTCTTGCCAATCCTATGTCCTGTCCCGTTGGGGGTCCTGCCGACAACTCTCCTGCCGGGGGTCTTGCCAACCCTATGTCCTGTGCCGTTGGAGGTCCCGCCGACTTCTCTCCTGCCGGGGTCTTGCCAACTCCATGTCCTGTCCCGTTGGGGGTCCCGCCGACTACTCTTCTGCCGGGGGTCCTGCCAACCTATGTCCTGTGCCGTTGGAGGTCCCGCCGACTACACTTCTGCCGGCGGTCTTGCCAATCCTATGTCCTGTCCCGTTGGGGGTCCCGCCGACTACTCTTCTGCCGGGGGTCCTGCCAACCCTATGTCCAGTGCTGTTGGAGGTCCCGCCGACTACTCTTCTGCCGGGGGTCTTGCCAATCCTATGTCCTGTCCCGTTGGGGGTCCCGCCGACTACTCTTCTGCCGGGGGTCCTGCCAACCCTATGTCCAGTGCCGTTGGAGGTCCCGCCGACTACTCTCCTGCCGGGGGTCTTGCCAACTCCGTGTCCTGTCCCATTGGGGGTCCCGCCGACTACTCTTCTGCCGGGGGTCTTGCCAATCCTATGTCCTGTCCCGTTGGGGGTCCTGCCGACAACTCTCCTGCCGGGGGTCTTGCCAACCCTATGTCCTGTGCCGTTGGAGGTCCCGCCGACTACTCTCCTGGGGGTCTTGCCAACTCCATGTCCTGTCCCGTTGGGGGTCCCGCCGACTACTCTTCTGCCGGGGGTCCTGCCAACCCTATGTCCAGTGCTGTTGGAGGTCCCGCCGACTACTCTCCTGCCGGGGGTCTTGCCAACTCCATGTCCTGTCCCATTGGGGGTCCCGCCGACTACTCTTCTGCCGGGGGTCTTGCCAATCCTATGTCCTGTCCCGTTGGGGGTCCCGTCGACAACTCTCCTGCCGGGGGTCTTGCCAATCCTATGTCCTGTCCCGTTGGGGGTCCGTCGACAACTCTCCTGCCGGGGGTCTTGCCAACTCCATGTCCTGTCCCATTGGGGGTCCCACCGACTACTCTTCTGCCGGGGATCTTGCCAATCCTATGTCCTGTCCCGTTGGGGGTCCCACCGACTACTCTTCTGCCGGGGGTCTTGCCAACCCTATGTCCTGTGCCGTTGGGGGTTTCGCTGAGGGTCCTGCCAACTCCACGTCCAGTATCGTTGGGGGTCCCGCCGACTACTGCTCCGCCAGGTTTCCTGCCAACACCAGATCCTGTCCTGTTGGGGGTCCCGCCGACACCTGTCCCGCCGGGGGTCCTGCCAACACCGGACCCCCTCCACCCACCCTGTTGGCCCTGGTTGGTCCACCTTTTGTTTTGAAATGTTTCCTCGTGTCTTCTCTGTTCCTTCTTCCTGTGTTTGCCTTCCTGTCGTTAGTTTCCCTGGTGTGTCTGATTGTGTTCACCTGTTGCCCTTGTGTTTCTGCCTCCCTTACCCCAGCTGTGTCTTGTCTTGTGATTACCTCTCCCTGTATTTAGTCTTGTCTCTTCCTTTGTTCCCCTGTCGGTTCATTGTTGGTTTTTCCTGTCTCCCTCCATGTCAGTCACGGTTGTCTCTCCTGTCTCCCTCCATGTTGGTCACGGTCAGTTTTTGTACAACCTATGTGTTTCATGCCTTGTTTTTGTTCAGCTTTTAAAATAAAGCTCGCTTTTTGTTTCGAGACCTTTTACCTTTTTTGATAGTCTGCATTTGGGTCCTACCCTTCCACGCATCCTAACAGTCCCAAACAATTCAGACATTACCCTCTACAACGGCCAAAACTACCTTAACTCAGCTACATTGGAAATGTTTTGAAATTGTGAAATGTTGTGATTGCGGTCTAGTCATTAATTTAAAAAAAACAACATGATACATTTCTGAATTTCTCAAAATGTCTGTCCAAAACACTCAACAATAATGACTATCATCCAATATTGTTTTAACTACATCATAACTAACTTATTATGCATTCATAACCGTACAATCTTGTCGTAATTGTATTTTATGGCCACAACAAACATTACACCACATATTTAAAGGGGACCTATCATGCAAAATGCACTTTTGTACGTCTTTTATACATGAATATGTGTCCCCGGTGTTCCAGGGAACTCACCAAGTGTCAGAAAACACAACCCTCTCTATTTTCCTCCATACCTAAATCTCTAAAAAAGGGGCTGCAACGGATCTGATAACTGATCCAGATTTGAACACTGTCCTGACGTCACACGGTGGCGCTACGGCTATTGAGCCAAGTCCACCAATCAGGAGGAGACAGCCACGGCCATTGCCGTTCGAAAGTGCTGGAGACGCTGTAGTACATATGCCAGGCCAGTAGATGGTGCTGTTCTCACAGAATCAGCCCTTGCAAAAACAGAGCTAGAAATGGTCAAATTGAGCAAAATGAGGCATGGCTAAAATGCATGATCTGTTTGGTATTTTGAAAAAAGAAAAAGTATAAATATGCCTTATATAGGTATGGTCCTACACTATATTATTCAAATATAGCATGATAGGTCCACTTTAAGTAAAAGATGTGATTAAATTCACTCATATTTCCTATAGTGAAGACAGTGGATCATTACGTTATCTGACTGACTATAATAGACTATTAGAATACAATTTCCCTTGCTAGTGGACTAAACGGCGGATAAACTGTGGCGCGCTTACACTAATTGCGCCGTATAAGCGCATAATAGTGCGCCGCATTTGCGCTTCAGATGAGGAGGTGAGGCCCCCTCATAACTGCATGAACCCGTATGGCACAATACAACTCAGACTGGCTGTACGTCAATCAAGTGGCAAATGCCATAGTAAGGATTTTTTCTTTTTTTTCTTTTCTTCTACCTTTGCGATCGACGTATTGGGCACCCCTGCCCTATAGCTTCACAAAGGTCAGCTGTATCTAGTTCTGCTTTTTCATCATCTGACAGAGTATGAAACTGTAGCTGATCAAGGACATTTCTCTGTGCCTCCCTATGTATTCTGATTTGTATACTGATTTATAAAAGTCTCTAAAATTATTATTTATCTCTTTTGGGTCTACAGTTGCAAGATACTGATTTTATACTATTGATTATTCTATCTGCTTGCATTTTCTTTACTCTCCAGGCCAGTAATTTACCCGCTTTATCCCCTTGATCGTAGTATCTTTGTTTAGTCCACATTAGGCTTTTAGCCACTCTGTCACTTGTTAACTTATCGTAACTAGCATTTTTCAGGATCATTGTGACAGAAAATGTCTGTCTCTGCTTTCTTGATTTGGTTTTCTAATGTTTGTAATTCTTGATTATGCTGCATAGTTTTAGAATTTGTATAACTGATCATTTCTCCTCTTAAATAAGCTTTAAATGCTTCCCATCCTCTTATCCGGGTTCAAGTTCCTCCAAACTTCACTTAACCTTAAATCCTTTACATATCTAACCAGTGTTTTCCTTGTTTGCACATTAGTCATATGTAATGGATAATGTGCAGCGACTTGGTCATTATGCTGACCAACATTTCAGAGTTTAGGATGGCCGAAGACACTACACTACCCATAATCCTCAGCTATCGTTTGGGACTACAGTCCTGTTGCTTGACAAACCCCATGATTAATCTTCAAGCTCTGGGATTGGATGTTGGAGTGGCAGTGCGCCAAGGTTATGCCGAGCGTCAAACAGCTATTTGAAATCGAACAAAACCACGGCAGACTATCCAAAACTGGACTCGAACGCCCCCCCAGAACTACACATGCTGGCTATTGTGTTTCGCAACATGTTCTATGGCACGTCTCTACTGGGAATTGTAGTTTTAAAAGACGTTTTCGTTTTTTTCCCACAATTATAAGTTGCCAGTATTAAACTGTGTACACCCCTGGAGGTTTAGGCGATAGGAAACACATTGGTTGTGTACAAATTTAAAACATGTAATTAATACATGGGTGAAAATCGCTTGTATCCATAATGGGCAGCATTAATATATACCCACATGCCAGCTCATTGTTACTTTGTAATTCTACTCCACTACAATTCAGAGGTTAACCTGGTGTTTTTACTCCACTACATTTATTTTAGTTACTTTGCAGATTCTGATTAATGATGTGAAATATAAACAACCCTAAAGCAGACTTTAGTTACACCTGAACTATGTTGAAGTTATGCAATGAATGAAAAACTTGGGTCACAGCTTCCTCAACAGTGCATTACAAGACATCTATCAATATGTGTGTATACCTCCACCATTAAACTGTCAAATTCTGCACATTTCTTATACTATCTACATACATAAGAGTATAATTAATGTGTATAATATCTGTTAAAATAAGTGCTTCAACATAGGCAGGAAAGCAATATATTAGACGATAAGTACTTTGTCAGGCTTAATATTTATGTGTAGATACCCCAAAAGCTTTTTTCTTATTTAAAAGAAGACCTTAACCTAAAGTATTCTTTAATGTGTTAATAAAGGTTAATTAGTTTGTCTGTTTTGCACATCCTCATATTAATATCTTTGCACATCCATCACTATTTATTGTAGAGATCACTTACAGTATCTTCTTGATTTTTTATATTCTATATTTCTATCATTGACCTACTTTCCCCTATTTTGTATGTACTCTTAATATTTTTTTCATCAAATAACATTATTCAACAAAAATAACATTATTCAACAAAAATAATTAAATAACGTGCTTTAACCACTAGGCGGTGCACACAAGGTACACACAGCATACTAATAATAACTTTGTATTATTAGTGTAGGACACTTATGTATGTATAACATCTGAAGATGTGTAGTTTTATTCATGTTTTCACATAATTTTACAGGATATTGCTATATTATTTCTCATGTTTTACTTCTACACATTAATATCTGATTTGTAAAACATCACAGACAGAAAGGTATATCCGTCATTTAATGGTAAGCTCAACTCAGTATTTACATTCTCATATTCAAAGAAAATCAGTAATATCTTTAAAAACTACAAGTCCTTTTATATCAGCTGTGCACCGTTATGGTGTAAATATAACCTATCTACCAATTGGAACAAATATAAAAGTCAGCCGAATTAATGTTGATACTGCAAGGAGACGTATTGTGTGAAAATAAATGGAAGATGTTGTTTAATTGCTGATATATTTATGATCCATGTCACATATTCAGTTTCCATGGCTGTTCTTCCTGTTTGTCTAGAAGTCTTCTCATCAGGGCTCTATAAATAAAGAACTACGGCAGATGTGTAATATTTAATGCAGCCGAACCGTGTATTACAATGCCGTTATGTGATGACTTCCAAAGAGAAAAGCAAGCACACTCGGAAATAAAGTATTATTTTCTTTTTTTAAATGTTTTTCGGATTTCATATCGCATTAACACCATATCCCAACGTGCATTGCGGCTAAACAATCCAATCACCGAGCTTCTAGTTGAGGATCTTGGGTAATCAGTTCGGTGGGTTTGTGGTGTGTATCGCAATGATGCTCGAAATGTCCCTTATAGGACTACGTCTGTTTCCGGTGACTTTATTTTGAAATTCAGTTCCTGAGGAACGGCTAAAAAGCCAGAGATTATAGAATTAAACGAATAAATAAAAACAAGGATAATTGTGTGTTATTGTTGAGTAAATAACAGTGTGTTATTCAGAAAAGAATAACAAATTAGATTTTAAAATACATTTCTTTTACTCACAGACGGCAAAAAAAGTCAGACATTATACGATTTAAAATAAAAACAATAATCATGGCTTGATATTGAGTAAGAACCGGTAAGAACATGTTTTTATGAACCACACAGCTTCCGGTCTACCAAGACCCGACCGGAAAAAACGTGGCGTATCATATGCACGCAAAACTCGGCCTCAGAACTCAATGGGAATGGTTAGCGTATCATATGCACGCAAAATCGGACTTCTGCGTATCTATTGCACGCATTTCCAATGTGTAAAGTCGTGTCATTTGTACGCAGACTGAAGAGAGTGGGTTGGTTGATGATCAGAGGCTGTTGTTGTAGGCAGACCATGCAGGCCAGCCCGATGGTCACCAAGGTTCATGTTTTAATAGCATTTTTACAAAAAAAGCCCAGGCGAACCTAACATGTGAAAAAATGGCTTAGACCTCAGAGAGTTAAACTTGGGTCTGCGACCAGAGTTTTACTATATTTTGTTTTGAAAATCCATAGCGGAGGTTTGTGTCGTACTACATGCGGTGTATTTTGCATATCACTCAGTAGCCAACGATCTGTGATCTGTTGACTCGGACATAAACTCCGTAATAAATGTAGTCTACAATTCATAAGAGGTGTAAAACCTGTGAGCATTTCAAATCACATTTGAACTAAATACTTACATAATCTGTAGTTGTATTTGTATTGTTGATTTAATGTGTGAACGAGGCGATATAGAGAAGGTTAAGCTGTCATTATTAGGCTGTAATTTGTTATATACTGTTGGAGTGGTAAGCAGGCCTATTGCTTTTGGGATATTTGTGGAGTTAGGTGGTCCGTGAGTGTTTTTGTATTGGTTAAGTGGTCCTTGGTATCAAGAGCACAATGAAAGTCTCCTCCTATAATATAAAGTCCCTCCAAAGCAGACAGAGTTAGAAAAAATCTTTCAGAAAATGATGGGTTATCCTCATTCGGGCCATAGACACTTATACAAATAATTTTTTTGCGACAAAATATTGCCTTAAACAACAATATACCTTCCATGTGGGTCTTGGATGGTTTTTATAAAAATAATTCAGTTTTTCAGAAAATCTCAGAATTCTGACTTTTTCACATGCTGACTGCAGTTCAATTACAAATTCAAAGGTTCTAATGTGCACATAAGTGTACAGCGTATAAATGGCAATGAACTCCTAAGTCCCGAGCTTCTCCAACAATGCAACATAGTAAGACATATACTGTACAGTACAGTAAAAAAAAATACAAAAAAAAGAAGTCTATACGTATACATTATACATGTAAATAAAATATGATATATACAAGAACAGAAGGTACAATTAAATATTGCACAATAAGATTAGTTTAAACACGGTTTATTACAGTGATAACTATTTAGATAAATAAATTGTAAGATTGGTTGTTCCAATTGCTGATTGGAAGGTTGTGCTAGAGAAAACGTAAATAGATCACTGAAGTCATCAAATAACTTTTACTTTAACCTATTAATTAATTATTAAGGATCTTTCCAAAGATGCTTGTTGCATACCCTGTAAATGATCGACAGTTCAGGTAAGTAAACCTTTCAGAGCCATTGAAAATGGGAAAACCCTGCCTGCACACTACTTCCTTGTTTTACCTTATTGAAATCAGCATTCTTTAATCCTAAAGTGCTTTGGAGAAGCTAACTCAAGGCAAATGAGTCCTCCAGAAAAAAAAGAAAGACTGAGAGGGAAGTGAAGGTTTCTCATGTTAGCTGCTTCCAGTGATACCCCCCCACATTATCCATTTCATCCAGTGTGGTCAGTTCTTGCGGACTTGAGCGTAGAGTTCGGCGGTTACAGGCTGAGGAGTCGGCCTCTTGTTCCGCTGTATGTGAGCATCGTAGGTTGGGAGAGAGGACGCAGCAGCACGAGGATTGTTGTTCACTCTGACCTCAGCGTATTCTGACGGTTTATTCTGGTCTCCCATCTGGACTTTCCCCCCCGTTATTGTTTTTGTTAAAACGGACATCTGCGTTGTGCAACTCCTAGGAAAAATAAAAAGAAAGGAAATTAATGTAAGATTACATTTACAGCAACATTGGATTGAATCATACCTCATTGGTAGGAATCAGCATGTTATCATCTATAATCAACTCTCTCCAGCTCTAGACTCAAGCACCGGAGTACCACAAGGTTCAATACTTGGTCCACTTCTTTTTACCTTATATATTGATAACCTGCCATCTGTCTGTCCTGATGTGGAAACACAGCTTTATGCCGATGACACAGTGATATATGTGCATGCCGATACAAAGCAGAAGGCTGCTGCTAAACTGACCTGTATCTACTTGTCTCTCATCCTTTTTTTATAACTAATGCTGTTGATGTATTGTGATTTTAAAAAGGTGTCTATTATCATCTGGCCGGGGACAACAGCTGGAAATTAGCAATGTTGGCTAAAGCTGCCCCATTTACTGTTTTTGTGACAGTTGATCAATGGGGACTGTCCACGACACTATAAACAAATAAACTAAACTAAACATCACAACAACAAAAAAGGAGGAAACTGAAATATTACAAAAATCGTTAACAAGATAAGCTATCTCTATAATGTTGATCTAATGACACATATTCACTTCTTCTTCATTGTGTCAGCTTGATATCTCGTTCCTGGTTCAAAGTCTGTTGTTGAGCACAACATCTTTTAGTAACCAGCAGAGCAGGTACATGCTCTGATGACTTTTACCTGACTTCATGTGTACGCCCCGTTGTCCTGGCCTTCAACTCCTTTAAAACGTGAGAAATAAACAAAGCTTAGAATAAGTCAATGAAGGACAGAAATCTCTATGAACACACAAACTCATGTTACACGTAATATACTTCCCAGTTCTGGTGTTGGTGTTTTCAGCAGATATTTTGTTTTGTTGGTTTTCTGTTTAGAGAGATCATTAGTCATTAGTCTCTGCAACACAAAAATGATACAAGCAGCAATATATCTAGTTATTGGTATTGCATGCATGATAGAAAAAGTAGTTCTTTCTTCATAAGAGCTGCAACTTTCCTTTTATATACATTTATAGTCCTGAAAGTATTTGTTACGAATGATTTACAAGCATATACTTTCAAACAGTAATGTAGAGCTCTATAATGGCGCTTTTCCACTGCAGGGCCTCGCACGGTTTAAGCGTGTCGTGCCAAACCCGGCCCGCTTTTTTTTGCTTTTCCATTAGGGGTAGTTCCGGCTCAGGGCTACTTTTTCACCTTTTTCTGGCCCTCCAAAATCGAGGTTCTTACCGGGCAAACAACCGGACTGAATATGCTAATCTAGTGACGTAAACACTCTCGACTGCTGAATGGTCAGAGAGAATCGCTGGCAAGGGGGCTACAACTACAACAAAATGAACATATTTTACCGTGATTTAATTGTAATACACGTTTCAAAATTATGCCGAAGTAACAACATACTGATACCGGTTAGTAAAAACCATGAATTAATGCTTTGCCAAGTCTGCAGACAGACGGCAGGCGAAACACCTTTTAAAATGTGTGTTTTCTGAATGGAGATCGGCTAAGCTAACGTTGTATATGCTCCAACCGTCCACACTCACAACAACGGCCTATACAGACATAAATAAACCAGCGACTGTATTCACCATGACACAGACAGTCTGTGGTTTGTACTTGTTTAACTTTTGTCTAACAGATATGAGGAGCTGTGAGCTCTGAGTGCTAACGGCTAACGGCTAACGGCTGATGTTGGTTCTGTGGTTCGCATTGAAGATGACGTCACGGCTCCGCCTACACTGCGTTACTATAGTTACTGCCCCAGCTACTAAACTGTAATGGAAACACAGCATAAAGTGAGCACAGCACTAAAGGGCTTAGGAACATATGGAGAATATATAATAAGAGCAGGCCCTTTGATGAACATGAACCTTTTGTAGGTTGAGTAAACAAGGTTGTTACACACAATGTCTACACCATTCTGGGTCCACATTTTCTGGCTGATATCTTCCAATGTGCTGATCCTGAAACCTCTTCCTGCCTGGTTTTTGAGTCAAGCTTTTGGGTCTAAACTTGGAGATACTGAGCAATAACTTTTCCCATACTTGTAGTTGAGTATTACTATGAAAATAGATTTATGTTATATACTTAAGATATTTTCCGCACTTACTTTTTGTCATGAAAGCAGTACCACACAATAGCAGCTACAACACAGAGGACGACTAAAACACCGATTACTATTCCAGCGATGCAACCACCCGTACAGCCTGGTGGGTCTTGAATAAAACAGGATAAAAGAACATGATTTTTATATCATTCTGTAAACAGGAACTGTCTCATTATCTCAAAATGCCTGTGGATAAAAACCATATTACATTTCTCCCCATATGAGATTTCATAGCCAGTTATACAAACCTATAACATGATTCTGTTAAGTATTGTTCATGTTGTTCAAAATGCATTTTAAATTACCATAAACCATTGAGTCCAGGCTCATTTTATTCTACAGTCCCTGTTCTATTAATGGCATTAAAACATTGGGTAACACTTTATATTAAGGTACACACATTCACCATCAACTAGTTGTTAATTAACATGCATATTAGCAGTATATTGGCTCTTTATTAGTCATTATAAAACACTTACTAATGCCTTATTTTACATGACCGTATTCTACAAGTAATAGGCCATTAGTTGAGAGTTTTTCCTCAATAACCCTCTAATTAGTGCTTATTTATTGCAAGTAAGGAAGTTGTTGTACATGAATTTGGTCTTAATATGCTCAATATGGGCCTAATAAGGCAGTAGTACCACAAGAATAGTAATTCTCCCATAATAACGCTTAACAAATATGGTCTATTCTTATGGAACAAGACGTGAAACTATAAGTGTTAATTGTGTCTAAATAACAAAAAAATAGGTATTTCTATCTATGCTGTGGGTTAAAAAACAAAAAAAATGTTTAAAGGTGAAGGAGAATATAACACTGCAGTGGCTGGGAATAAACCTCATGATCAAGATGAGATCATTAATATTCATGGCTGCATATTGCCACACAATTGTTTTTACTTATTATCTTATGACAATGGTACAAGGACCAAAAATGTTTATTTGAAGGATTTTAGAAATGCCATGCACAATAGAGGGGGACTTGAATTTCAGTTTTTGTTAATGTTTTGTCAAACATTGATTTAACTAATCAGTTTTTTCAGACTTTAATTTGTAATGTTAGTTCTTTATGATAAATGTTCATTATGATGAAGTTCAATTTGGCTAATCTAGAAAGTATACCTACAGTATATAACTTAATTCATTGTCTCTATGTACATATTTAGCATTTTCTGAAATGTACGAGACGTTAGATAAATCTTCAAACTCAAAGTAACAAACATGTAATATATTGTTGATTACAATTTATGGAAATACCATTAAAAATAAGCATATTGTTAATCAACTCAGTGGTGAAGTGACTCACAGTAGATGGAGAGGGTTACTGGATCACTGGTGCCCTCACTGACAGGATTAGATACACGGCAGCTGAACGGTCCCTGGTCGTAGCGGGTCACATTAATTATAGTTAAAGTGGATCCTCCATCAGTGATCTGAACTCTGTCACTTCCTGTAACCTCAGAGCTGCTGTTCAGCCAGAGGAAAGAGAGAGAGGATCCAGAGGAGGAGCAGGACAGACTGACGGAGCTGAACTCCACCAGCTCTGTTGGTTCTGAGGTTACCATTACATTGGAGACTGGTGCTGTGGGTGAAACACAAATAATATTTTATAAAGTTACAGTACAAGAAAATACTGCAGGGGCTGGTAATGAATCTCATATTAACGAGGTGTTGATTATTTATGGCTGAACATTAAACATCATACAAGCTCCTGCCGCAACAAAACCAACATTTTCTCACTCATTATTTTATGACAACTGTGCAAAGAAGAACATGCTCATAAACTGTTTCATGCTCAATTGTTATGCATAATGTCAGCATTAAACGAGATGCAACAAGTGGAGCTTTCTCTCACCGTATACGTCCAGTCTTGTGTTCCCTGTCTTTGATGGTTCTGCAGCTGGAAAAATGCTGACGATGTATTCTCCACTGTCAGTTTGAACCAGGTTCCTGAGCTCCAGAGATCCAGTAGACATGAAGAAGGTGATCCTGCCTTCATACCCTGGAACAGTGAAGTTGTTAACATTGAAAGTAAATATATCCCTAATACCAAATTTCCAGTTCACTATTTGAAATGGTGTTCCTGGAGTCAGTGTTGTGGTGAACATCACTTTCCCTCCCACAGCTGCGTTCAGAGGACCGTCTGGCAACACACCAGCTCCTTCAGTTAAACCTGGAGAGACAGAGGTCATAGGAAAATAAGCCCTGGGACAAAATCCTTCATTACAGTCCACAACAAAAACACAGAATGATTAAAAAAATGTCACTTTTTATTTTTATAAGTAAACAAATAGACACCTTGATATTTACTCAATCACATGTCAAATGTCTTACTGTAAATAAATCAAAATTGTCTCAGCAATGAACTTTTAGCAGTCATACTTTTGGTCTTCTAACTATGATGCTTTTGAGTCACAAAATTATAAAAAGCAGACCTCCAGATTAATAGCTAAACTAATTTCTAACAACTTGTTTACCAATTCAGCAATTGTTATAAGTATAGGAAGTGTCGGTATAGGAAGAGCAGTAATGTAAGATTCTCACCTGTGAAAGCCAGAGAGACTATCCATAGGAAAGCGAAAATATCCATTGATGTATCTCTGTGAGATATGAACAGCCACAGAAATGTCAGCCAACAAACTTTGACTGTCCTGATAAATGTGAGCCTCTTGCCGCTCTCAACATATCATTGAGTAAATGCAGAACTACCTTCGTGTTGAGGTACAAAGTTTCTGCATAATTAGTCAAACCCTGTGAAGCTGCAGACATGTCCTAAAGCTGCAAGACATTGCCCTCTAGTGGTGTAAATATGTTTGCATGCCATACTGATGGTTGATAAAGAGACGCATACTGATGGTTGATAAAGAGACGTGAATAGTACTGTGGTATTAACAATCAGACACATACTTGCCAACCCTCCCGATTTTCGCGGGAGACTCCCGATTTCATTGCCCTCTCCCGGTTTCCTCCCGGGGTCATATTTCTCCCGCATTTCTCCCGATTTCTGACAAAATCAGATTTACTCAGGACTGTTTCCACTTGGACTTTAATACAGCTACACCATTGTTTGGTTTCCATGGTAGCGTAGCGCGCGCAACTGAAAGTCTGAGAGGGTGAGGAAGATAGTCACAGCAAACAGAACAATAATCGACAATTCTACCCTCTGCTCACTCCTTTCCAGCCCACACATATGGTGCTACAGGCCGCAAGGCAGTGCACTTACAACTACAATAAGCATGTTAATGTAATACAGCTCCGGCGATCCACTAGCACCCCCCCCCCCGCGGTGGTTTTGGAAATGCTCCCGATTTCTGAGGTCTCAAGGTTGGCAAGTATGCTAGCACCCCCCCCCCCCCCGCGGTGGTTTTGGAAATGCTCCCGATTTCTGAGGTCTCAAGGTTGGCAAGTATGATCAGACAACAGCTGATTTGGTAAATACTATTTAATTTAGGCAAAACTAAGGACATTTCAGGTTATTGCATAATTGTTAAACAATAATAAAATGCATGAAGCAAAAAATAATTGTTTGGTATAGATCTATCAGTTTTTTTGTTTGACCAAAGAAAACTTGAAATTATAAAACAGCATCCCGCATGACAATCGTGACCTGAAAGTCGGACCTCTGAGATGAAAGTCTGAATTCTGAGAAAAAGTCAGATTCAGACTTTAAAATAAGAATAATTCAGTTTTTTCAGAAAATCGCAGAATTCTGACTTTTTTTCACATGCTGCAGTTAAATAAAAAAATTCAAAGGTTCTAATGTGCACATAAGTGTACAGTGTAGAAATGGCAATGAACTCCTAAGTCCCGAGCTTCTCCAACAATGCAACATAGTAAGAGTCTAGACATATCCAGTACAGTAAAAAAAAGAAGTCTATATACATTATACATGTAAATAAAATATGATAATATACAAGAACAGAATGTACAATTAAATATTGTACAGTAAGATTAGTTTAAACACAGTTTATTACATGTTAACTATTTAGAAAAATAATTGTAAGATTGGTTGTTCCAATTGCTGATTGGAAGGTTGTGCTAGAGAAAACGTAAATAGATCACTGAAGTCATCAAATAACTTTTACTTTAACCTATTAATTAATTATACGGATTTTTCCAAAGATGCTTGTTGCATACCCTGTAAATGATCGACGGTTCAGGTAAATAAACCATTCAGAGCCATTGAAAATGGGAAAACCCCGCCTGCACACTACTTCCTTGTTTTACCTTCATATATTGAAATCAGCATTGCTTTGGAGAAGCTAACTCAAGGCAAATGAGTCCTCCATAAAAAAAAGAAAAACTGAGAGGGAAGTGAAGGTTTCTCATGTTAGCTGCTAGTGAGACCCCCCCCACATTATCCATTTCATCCAGTGTGGTCAGTTCTTACGGACTTGAGCATAGACTTCGGCGGTTTCAGGCTGAGGAGTCGGCCTCTTGTTCCGCTGTATTTGAGCATCGTAGGTTGGGAGAGAGGACGCAGCAGCACGAGGATTGTTGTTCACTCTGACCTCAGCGTAGTCTGACGGTTTATTCTGGTCTCCCATCTGGACTGTCCCCCCGTTATTGTTTTTGGTAAAACGGACATCTGCGTAGTGCATCTCCTAGGAAAAATAAAAAGAAAGGAAATTAATGTAAGATTACATTTACAGTAACATTGGATTGAATCATACCTCAGTGGTAGGCGTCAGCATGTTATCATCTATAATCAACTCTCTCCAGCCTTAAGGCCCTGACACACCAGGCAGTCACCAGAGAACTCGCCGACACCCGACACCGACAGTTCCATCGACGAGTTCTCCTGCGTCTTGGCCGTGTGTCGCACTGGAAATCACCGCAAAGACTTCAGCCGAGCACGTACGAACTGCGCATGCGTGAGTGGCAATAACTCTCCTTACCAGCAGGCGGCGGTAGTGTGTATTCGTCATTCAAATAGGCAACAACCGGAAGACAGAGAAGAAGAACAGACTTATATAAACAAACAAATAGCGTGTGCGTTCCATTTCACTCTCGTCCATCGAAAACATGTTTTAGAATATAAAAATACATGAATGATGAAATGAGCACATAAAGTGCAGACATACTATAAAATCACAGTTAATAGACCTGCATCTGATGATCGCAGTGTTCTGGCGGTGTGTGTTTATTGAGTCAGCAATGTAATAATGGCCACTTCTTGCTAAATTTACGATGAGATGAAAAACCGGACTTGACCAAACAAATCACGGAGCTCTCAGCAGAGGACAGCCGGGGACGCTCCCGCCGATATCAAGATGTCCCTGCTATCAGAGCCGTATAATAGAAGAGTTACGACATCTCCGTTCACTCCAATGGACCAGTTTTTTTACAGCAATGGCGGATCGTGGAGCCGTCAATATAGTCCTAGTGGGTAGAAGGGGGTATCATGCACCCCCCTGAAATATACTTCTAATCAGCTTTTCTAGATTGGAAAAATGGTGTAGAAAACGATTAGCTATGTTAAAAAGTTGGCAAATTGTCCCACGTATATTTTTTCCCAAATTAGTGTTTATTTACCCTAAAAATCGAGTTTCACTCTTTTTACACCTTTCACTATATCTCAGCCATTATTGCAGATAACTGAACAAATAAGGTATCCAGATCCATGTTTTGAGGGTCAAGGAACACAATAAAACTATTCTTAAAGTGATCACATGTGTCTGTGGCATGCTATTATGCTAATTAGTGCCGCCATTACAAGAAAATAGCATTTTAGTCTTGTACCAAGAACGGTGTATTTTGCACCGACACAGAAATATACTTATAATCAGTGTTTCCTAAGTGGAAAAAGTATGTAGAAAATGATGAGCTATGTTAAAATGTTGTCTGGATGTCCCACATGTATTTTTTATGCAAATTAGTGTCACCATTACCAAAAACGGAATTTTCACATTTTTCACTCTATCTCAGCCAATATTGCAGATAAATGAACAAATAATGTGTCTAGACCCATGTTTTGATGGTCAAAGATCACAATAAAACTATTCCCAAAGTGATCACATGTATCTGTGGCATGCTAGTATACAGCGCTGGCAGTAGTGAAAATTCCCGCCTTTTTTCCCGCCAAAAACAAACAAGTAGCTGACTTGGCTACACACACACATTCAACCTTCAAACAAACAAGGTAAGTAGCTAACTCAACTAGACTCATGTGTTTTGTATGTTTTATATAGGTTTCTAGCTTAATTGTTGTTAACACATCATTTTGCAGCCCAAAGTAGGCTACACACTAGAACATGTGTTAGTGTTATTCTGCCCTGCAGAGGCTAACTGCAGTAAAATATGGTAAACTATTAGCTAGCTAACGTTAGCTAACTAACTAACAGTGACGTGAATGAGGGATAGCTAATGGTGTAGCTTGTTGAATAAAGCTATTAGCTAGGTAGTGCTAGGTAGCTAGCTAGCTGTACAGCTAGCTAGGCTTAATGAACTCCTAAGCTAGCTAATGTTAATTAAAAAAAAGGCAGTAATTGTAATGCAAAACTGCAGGGCAGTATTCTTAACCCGTTAAGCCCGATTGCCCCCGGTACCACAGCGTCCCAGGGCTTGTTACAATGTAACAACCTATTAACGTTGCATACCCACTTAACGGGAAGAAACTAAGCTAACAGATGATAATAACCATTTTAACCTAAACGAAACACAATTCCAACACCAAGCGTCTAAATCAGCACTTAACGAACGCTAACGCCACATTAGCACATGACTGGCGATTTTTCTACTTCATGCTATCTGCATAAATGACATATCATATGAAAGCTGAGATTCATCAGATTCCATTGGTATAAGTCTCATCACTGTACGACAAAACTCACTGAATTAGCAGCCAGGAAAGAGGGTTTCCATCATTAAGGGGTAGTTTTCACTATAAATAGTGAAATAGGTTATAGGTTTTTTTAGGCGGAGATTAGAATTTTTTTTTTTACTATGTTTAATCTGAATTTACTCTGACACAGCAAGATCTATATTGATTCTGACACTTCTACAGCCAACTCACAGGTGTATCATTGCTTTGATAAAAAATATTATTCATATACCCCTTATAGTTGTGAAGATATAATCATTCATTCTGGGCATGTCATTTTTCGAGCCTGAGGCCTGGGCTTAACAGGTTAAACTGTGGAACATGATGGCTGCTCTCAGAACATCTGTTATAATTTTCAAAAGTTCTGATTGTATAACAGATTGTCTTTAGGCGCTTTCACACCGGAGTAATTTTCCCACAATAGTTCCGATATAGTTCCGAAAAGTTGCGTTCACACCAAAAAAAAAAAGAACTATATTGGGATGCTCACACGCCGCAAAATGTGTGGTTCTGGATATGCAGAGATTCTGTTTGAGGCACAACTAGTGACAAGTGGATCCCTCAAGAAGAAGAAGAAGAAGACACACTTTATTAATCCCTTACAGGGAAATTTCTTTCCCCACTCTGTTGTGTTAACACACATTACACACACAGGGGAGGATATACATGCACAAACACAGAGGATATACATGCACACACATAACCACATGCAGATAGGAGAGGTGGCAGAGCAGAGAGGCTGCCAGGTACCCGGCGTCAAAGGTGTTTTAAGTGGAAAGGCATACGCAAAGTCCCTCTTTTGCCTCAAAACTGTGTGCGAATCAATGGAGAGGCTGTTGATGGAGCGGTTCATTGAGGAGGAAAGCGTCCTTATCACTGACCCTGCTGCACTTCTCAACATGACCCAGTCTTGCAATCGAGAGCACCTCGATGAAGCCCTCAAAGACCGCTCAACTCTAACCCTCATCGAGAAGTATCACGCCTATGAGGAGAAGGTGCTCAAGGGTCACCTGGGAAAGACAGCTGCCTTATGGATGTCATTTATTAACCACTGTCATCTTGTCTTCATGCTACTCCACTCCGTTAAGACCAACAACATCCAGTTGTTTCACAAATGCAATGGAGAGATGGCAAATATCTTCTTTGCATTTGATGGACACAACTACTCAAGGTTTGTGCTATTTACATGACAATTTACCAAATTTGCATTATGAGACAAGCTTTGAAAATAAATGTTTCTATGTGTAATCTGTGCCTTTCCTTATCTGCAGATATCTGACTTGGCTGGAGGTCTATCTGACAAACCTGGAGAACACACACCCAGGGGCCAAAGACCTGCTTTCTAAGGGTGCAATTGCGGTGGCCCGCTCAATGATACCAGGGGCACTTAGTGCAGTCGACAAGACCATGGAGGAAACGTTCATGCGCTTTGCCAAATCATCAGGTACATTATGATTTTTACCCAGACATTGAACAGATATACAGACATTGTATCAAGATTATTATATTATATAATACAATTGTATACTGCTCTCACAAAACCACATTTTATTTGATGATTTCTGAATTAAAATGCATGTAACTTATTGTGTGGGAGCAGTAGATCACATATTTGTTTCATACTTTTAAGGTGGCTTCACTGGACTATACAGCCAGTTTGGGGCATACCAGAGGTGGTGTCGAACAACCTCCACACGGGCACAGTTTTATCAAAAGACCCTTGAGATGGTGGACCTCATCAAAGACCCAGACTGCCCAAGGGCGGGGAAACATCGGGAGCTGGAGAAGGCAGAGGTCAAAAAGGGTGAGGAGGCCATTCAGCGAACCATCGTGACAATTAGGAACTTTAGGAACCCCTTCACCATCTCAGACAAGGACAGGCTCTACTCCCTGGCTTCTGGTGCTCCTGTCCTCATGGAGGTCGAGATGGACGTGCTACAAGCAGAAACTGTGGCAAGGCTGCTAAAGCTGAGTTCATCAAACGGCTACAGAGCAGAGAGCCAGCTAGCTTCTTTGACCCAATCAAAAAGAAGAAGCTCAAGACCATGGAAGCTTGTAACAAAAAGGTCACCCTCACATCCTCACAGGGAAAGGTAATGAGATGTTCCAATACCTGAGGTCTACTGTATTATTGAAATTAATTTAATAACCTTTATTTTTTATTGTTGTGACCCCATATTTGTTAATGATACACTATCAATATCATTCCAGGTCATCCAGTATCAGGAGCAAAGCAATCTTGCTTTCCTGCTCCTTGTCAAGTCACAACGTGCAGAGGACCCATTGGACTTGGAGGAACTCATGAAATATCCCCTAATGCCTGTGCCCCCTAGCCTTGGGACACCAGATGGGTTTTTCTCCAAGACTAATAAAGCGGCTCTTCTGCACTACATTCTGGAGGACACCACCCCAAAGGATCTGCCATACCCTAAGGATGCCCTGTTCATCCAGGATGGCATGGCTCTGCTCCATGTCCTCACCAACCTTCCCCCAACATGTGGGGAGATATGCCTACAAGTGCTTGATCAGATGGTGGCCAAAAAGCACTTTTTGTTCTCGACTGACAGTTACCATCCAGGATCTATCAAAGCACAGGAGAGGTTGAGACGTGGCAGTTCAGAGAAGATCATTTTGGCTGGACCAGCAACCAGGAAGCCATATGACTTCAAGATGTTTCTCACAAATGATGACAACAAAAAGCAACTCTGCCAGCTCCTGCTGCGAGTATGGAGTGATCAACAGGCAGCTTCAAGGCTGGAGAGAACAGAAATGGCAGTGCTGATCGTGGAAGGGAGAGCCCATCAACTTCTCTCCTCAAACGGCAAGGTAAATTGAAAGCCCATATTAAAAGTGATTGATGGTTAAATTATACTCTAAGTGATTATCTGTGATTTGTGTCTAGTCTCTGTCATTGTTGATCAAAGTGCAATATCCCATTGTGTATCAGGTTGAGGTACGTGAGCTCCCCACAATCTACAGCAACCAGGAAGAGACTGATACAAGGGTGGTACTCTACCTTCATCATGCTGCTGCCCTTGGGTACAAGAATGCTGTAGTCAGAACACCTGACACAGATACTTTGTGATTCTTCTTTACCACGCTCATGCCATCAGGCTGACTATATACCTGGATACGGGGTCAGGAAACATAGACAACTTCTCAACCTCTCTGAGCTCGCAGAATCCCTGGGAGAAGACTACTGTGCCACACTTCTTGGATTCCATGTGTTCAGCGGAGAAGACTGCACCATGCCTTCAAAGGGAAGGGGAAGGTGGGCCCTTGAAAAAGCTGGAGAAGAACCCAAAGTTTCACAGGGCGTTCAGTCAACTCGGTGACAACTGGAATGTCAAGCCTGAGGTGCTGAAGCAGTTGGAGCAATTCACCTGTCTGATATATGGAGAGAGTCGTGAGTCTTCAGTGGACGTAGTCCGTGTCAAGTTGCTGCGCAAAATGGTGGGGCAGGACGATAAACTCACTGCCAAGTCTAAGGTTGACCTGGCTCGCCTTCCTCCATGCTATGATGCTCTGAAGCCGCACGTCCAGCGTGTGAACCATCGCGTCGCCCTGAACAAGCGAGCTGATGAATCAATTTTAGAAAAACCAAACCCCTATGATGAGGAGCAGGGATGGATGAGGACTGATGGAGTGTTGAGACCGGTGTGGTCCTGTGGTCCTGTCCTGCCAACCTCCCTGGTTGATCTCCTGGACACGACAGAGCGTGAACAGGAAGACGAGGAGGAAGAGGAAGAGGAATTTGACTCTGATGATAGCATTGAAAACGATGATTGAGTATTAATCAGATAGTGGAGAGCCAAACCTTGACTGCTTATCTGGAATGGGAAAGAGTAGTCACATCAATACTTATATTATGATGTTTGACCCTTGCTGTAGGCTAGTACAAAACAAATAAATATTGGTTAAATACACAACATCTGTCTCGACACCTTATTTGTTCACTTACTGTACTGCAATATTGGCGTCTCTTAATTTGCATAGCATGCCACAGATACATGTGATCACTTTGGGAATAGTTTTATTGTGATCTTTGACCATCAAAACATGGGTCTAGACACATTATTTGTTCATTTATCTGCAATATTGGCTGAGATAGAGTGAAAAGTGTGAAAATTCCGTTTTTGGTAATGGTGACACTAATTTGCATAAAAAATACATGTGGGACATCCAGACAACATTTTAACATAGCTCATCATTTTCTACATACTTTTTCCACTTAGGAAACACTGATTATAAGTATATTTCTGTGTCGGTGCAAAATACACCGTTCTTGGTACAAGACTAAAATGCTATTTTCTTGTAATGGCGGCACTAATTAGCATAATAGCATGCCACAGACACATGTGATCACTTTAAGAATAGTTTTATTGTGTTCCTTGACCCTCAAAACATGGATCTGGATACCTTATTTGTTCAGTTATCTGCAATAATGGCTGAGATATAGTGAAAGGTGTAAAAAGAGTGAAACTCGATTTTTAGGGTAAACAAACACTAATTTGGAAAGAAATATACGTGGGACAATTTGCCAACTTTTTAACATAGCTAATCGGTTTCTACACCATTTTCCAATCTAGAAAAGCTGATTAGAAGTATATTTCAGGGGGTGCATGATACCCCTTCTACCCACCCAACTAATAGTTCCCCGGAAGTTAGCTTGCCGCTGACTTCCGGGGAATTTTTGCGACCAGCAACACAGTAGAGTTGCAGCATAATAGACCGTTCGTGATGGACTTTTAAAGGTAAGAAGACGTTTAAAGATTTATATTGCAGATATTATCAGCACATCTGAGTCAAATGAACATGTGTATTAAAGGATGTTAGTGGATTATCCCTAAATCAGTAGATTTAGGGAACGTTTACAGATAACAGATTAGGCTAGGATACCGGATAAAGTTAGCAACACACGTTAACCATGAACCATTCATCCGTTCTCCTAATGTTATTTCATCTAACGTTGTGGAATTAGAGAAAAAGGGCTTCTAAACGTGATTTTTTTGTGGGGTGGAGGAATATAATATTAGTTAAATATAACATTGGGGCACGTGTGATTGTAATGAGTGGAGGTGGAGAAATTACGATCAACATTTTGGAGTAGACCTACAAACTAGTATAATAAAGTTAACGTTACACAATAATAAGGAAGAGAGCTATTTGTGTGATACATCGCTATTGATATGAATTTAGAGTGCATATTTGAGACTTCCAAACAGTAAACACAAACGTAAGTTATGGGTGAGTGTTTTTAGTGTATTCTGTTGATTATTACCTGTCTGTATTATGTTGCAGCTCAGCTGATTTTGAAATGATGGCAAAGTGAGAGTGAAAACACAAGGTACATTTAATACTACTGTTGTATATAAGTAAGCATACTAAACATGTATTCTATCACTGTAGTATATAAGTAATCTTGTTAGTGTATATTAGTAACCTACTGTATGGCAGGTGGAGGGGCAGTGATGTTACAGGTGGAGGACTTACTGGACATGTATACACTCATTACATACTGTGTAAAATACGACCAAGAATGTGAGACAACTTTATACAAATTCATATCACATCCATTACTGATGCCATTTGTCATACTTTGTTAAACTCACAAATAATAAAGTTCCATAACTTCAGTTGGAAACAAAGACCACACCTAATCTCCCCAAGGCAATTTCCCATCCAATAGGTGTGCTATATAGGTGTGTATAACCCTTTCTCCTGTCTGTTCCTCCCTCTTTCAGCACAAGAACCAGAGGGGGATTCAATAGAGCCTGAATACCTGCACTGAGACCCTCACCCTGCACCCTGAGTCTCAACTCTCAGAGTTTTTCAAGCCTTTCCCTGTTATTTGTATTAAACCAAACATTAAGCTTCCCAATGGTGTGGTCTTCGTTTTGTGGAAAAAGTGCAAATGCAGTGTTTGAATATGATTACCTCACATATTTTGTTGCGGCTGTCTGTTTTGATTGTTAAATTGCTCCTGCTGACTTGAGCTAGCCATGTTTCCCTCCTCTCTGTGTCAGTGGGGAAGCCGTACATTCTGATTCTTACTCCTTTCTCTGAGCGATTGGAGCATCCCCAGGCAGCACAGCAAACCATGGTGGAGACGATATGCCAGGACAACACGGAGGAAAAGGCACAGACAAACTGCATGACATGCTATTCAATGTTTATTGAATTCCATGTATTTACAATGGATGTTCCTAAAACAACACTTTTAACGTCATAATCGTGTTGCTGCTAGTCCATTGATAGTCACCTGTTGGTCTCCTGTCCTTTCTGAAAGTCATAAAGATGACATTAGTCATTTAGATTACTTATGTCCTCAAGTACCATGGGATTACTGAAACCACCATGAATTAAAAAAATTGTAGAAATTAATCTAATTAAATTTTGAAGCATTCCTTGCCATCCCCTCCCTCTAAATATATCAATAAACATTAGGAAGTGATGCTCCTGACTACCATACCTGTTTAAGAAGATAATATTTGTTTTAAATAATTCAAAGCAATACACAACAGCAACAGGCTCTTTAACCAAGGCAACAGCCTAACATGTATGTTAACAAGTAAACTAGCTGTTCACACTATTCCTAATATTATCCATAAATATTAGCAGATTCTATTTATTTTTTAAAACATATTGATGTAAATACATACACATATCGGTATGTTGTATAAATATTGCAAATCAAGACCTTTATTCACTACTTATTACCAAAAATCGTAGTTCTATCTCCGGTAATCATGCATTCATATGTCCCGCCACGAACTTCCGGGGAACTATTGACTCTCCCTGAACCACGTGACGATCAAGCATTTTGGACTTCCGCTGTCAGAACTCTCTCTCTATATGGCGCTTGCCTGCTATGTGTGGGAGGTAAGAGAGGACATTTAAGGGCTATGTTTGATGTCTTTAAGTATCACCTGCTGGTGTTTAGCTGCTGTCTTGTGCCTTAAATCGTTTGTTTACGTCCCTCACTTCCGTTTCGCTTCTCATTTGCTAGCTGAACAGCTGATCAGAGTGGTTTCTTGGCCCGATAGCTTGTGTCCGACAACAATACAATTATAAAATGCAATAACGTGCTTTAACCAGTAGGTGTCCCTTTCTATCAGCTGTGCACCGTTATGGCGTAAATACAGCCTATCTACCAATTGGATCAAATATAAAAGTCAGCCGAATTAGTGTTGATACTGCAAGGAGACGTACAGTATTGTGTGAAAAGAAATGTAAGATGTTGTTTAATTGCTTATATATTTAAGATCCACGTCAAGTTTTCAGTTTTGGCGGCAGTTCCTGTTTGTCTAGAAGTCTTGTCAGCAGGGCTCTCTAAATAGAGTTAACTTCGGCAGATATGTAATATTTAATGCCGCCGAAACGTGTATTACAATGCCGTTATGTGATGACTTTCAAAGAGAAAAGCAAGCACACTCGGAATAATGTATTATTTAATTGCTTTATACAGTCTATGGTTGCTACAGAGGATTGTGGGTAATATCCGTCAAACTTCCGGGTTCCTCCATGGGATCTTATTTCGGAAAAAGTATGCATTGAAGTCAATGGAGAGAGAAAGATTACCTTTCGATCCCGTTTGAATTGTGCCACGAATTACACATATGATGTTTGTCAATCTTAAATAATAATTTCCATGTAAAAAAAGTCACAGTTGTCGTAAAACTGTTGAAATATAAGACTATGAAATGTGTGTGATGTACAGCTCTCAACATGCCCAGACTTGTAGTGATTTTCACCTCTTTTAATACCACATTACGTCACACGTTTGATGCGCGCCCGTGATTGAACATCTCTTTATTTAAAAAATACGGGGAATACGGATCTCGGGGTCTCCCCTGGGTCTCCCTCAGCCTATGGTCTCCCTCCATGCTCCCTGTGCGACGCGTCATATGACGTCACATGTTTGGCGTGCCTGGATTGAAATGCTTTATTTAAAACAAAACAAGGACAATGAACAAAGCAGTCTTCACAACGGCCGGACAAAATACTTTGAGCCGCCCTATAGCCAAAGACACTGTTTAAAGCATAATAAAGACAATATATAGAGAGCATAATGTTTTTAATGCAATGCAGCAACGTATGCTTCAGCAGAGAATGGCCTGTGGCGGGAAGCATTCGCTCGCGATCTCAATAAGCCTATGGACATCCCGGAAAGTTGAAAATGTACGCTAAGGGCGTTGGAAAAAGACCACAGGGGACCTTGACATAACGTCAACATACGCCGACCTGGGAGTGAGGATGTGTTGTACCACAAGGTTCAATACTTGGTCCACTTCTTTTTACCTTATATATTATTGACCTGTCATCTGTCTGTCCTGATGTGGAAACACAGCTATATGCCGATGACACCGTGATATATGTGCATGCCGATACAAAAGGCTGCTGCTAAACTGACCTGTATCTACTTGTCTCTCATCCTTTTTTTATAACTAATGCTGTTGATGTATTGTGATTTAAAAAAAGTGTCTATTATCATCTGGCCGGGGACAACAGCTGGAAATTAGCAATGTTGGCTAAAGCTGCCCCATTTACTGTTTTTTGTGACAGTTGATCAATGGGGACTGTCCACAACACTATAAACAAATAAACTAAACTAAACATCACCAAAAAAAAAGGAGGAAACCGAAATATTACAAAAATCGTTAACAAGATAAGCTATCTCTATAATGTTGATCTAATGACACATATTCACTTCTTCTTCATTGTGTCAGCTTGATATCTCGTTCCTGGTTCAAAGTCTGATGTTCAGCCATGTGTTTACAACATCTCCCAGTAACCAGCAGAGCATGTAAACGACTCTGATGACTTTTACCTGACTTGTTGTGTACGCCCCGTTGTCCTGGCCTTCAACTCCTTTAAAACGTGAGAAATAAACAAAGCTTAGAATAACTCAATGAAGGACAAATACCTCTGTGAATGACAAACTCATGTTACACGTAATAGACTTACCCGTTCTGGTGTTGGTGTTTTCAGCAGATAGTTTTGTATTTGGTTTTCTGTTTAGAGAGATCATTAGTCATTAGTCTCTGCAACACAATAATGATAAAAGCAGCAATATATCTAGTTATTGGTATTGCATGCAAGATAGAAAAAGTAGTTCTTTCTTCATAAGAGCTGCATCTATAGTCCTGAAAGTATTTGTTACGAATGATTTACAAGCATAGACTTTCAAACAGTAATGTAGAGCTCTATAATGGCGCTTTTCCACTGCAGGGCTTCGCATGGTTTAAGCGTGCCGTGCCAAACCCGGCCCGCTTTTATTTGCTTTTCCACTAGGGGTAGTTCCAGCTCAGGGCTACTTTTTCACCTTTTTTCTGGCCCTCCAAAATCGAGGTTCTTACCGGGCCAACAACCGGGCTGAATATGCTAATCTAGTGACGTAAACACTCTCGACTGCTGAATGGTCAGAGAGAATCGCTGGCAAGGGGGCTACAACTACAACAAAATGAACATATTTTACCGTGATTTAATTGTAATACACGTTTGTAATGATGCCGAAGTAACAACATACTGATACCGGTTAGTAAAAGCCATGAATTAATGCTTTGACAAGTCTGCAGACAGACGGCAGGCGAAAAACCTTTTAAAATGTGTGTTTTCTGAATGGAGATCGGCTAAGCTAACGTTGTATATGCTCCGACCGTCCACACTCACAACAACGGCCTATACAGACATAAATAAACCAGTGACTGTATTCACCATGACACAGACAGTCTGTGGTTTGTACTTGTTACGTCACCCTCTAGGGTAGAGGAAAACAACATACACCAGAATGGAATTGGTAATAATTATAAATAGTTTTATTATATAACAGGGTGAAACAAAATGGAAGGCACTCAGCCAGGACAAACAAAAGGGCCAAAAGGGAGCCGACTTAACTAAGGGACAAACAAAAGAAGGACTCTAACAAAAGGAGCCTGTTTATATACAAAGAATAGATAATAACTAACTTAATAGCAACTAGAACCCTCACTGTCAAAGTGGTACAGTCTAAATAAAGGAAGCTGTAAGAAAACACAGCTGAGGTAGAGTACAACAGTCACACAATACTAATCTAATCGAGGCACATCTAATCACAATAATACTGATCAACACGGACCACACAAGTTAACCACTGTTAACAAATTTGCACACAAACGAGAGCAACTAGCGAGAGGCATCCGCTCACACAGCAGAGCCTCCAGGGTGATCGTCAGTCACAGGCTTTGAAGTCATCTCCAGCAGGTGTGTGCCGGCTGTGCGCTGCGATTGGAGTGCGTCAGGCCCGGCGTGCTCCAATCACAATCCTCGGGGGCGGACCAGGAGATGGCAGCCAATGACGTCAGGGCACCCGCCCAGCTCATTTACATATAACACAGGTTAACACAGTTAAGACGACCAGGAAGGCGGCAACTTTTGTCTAGTTTCTGAACAGCTATGAGGAGCTGTGAGCTGTGAGTGCTAACGGCTAACGGCAAATGGCTAACTGCTAACGGCTGATGTTGGTTCTGTGGTTCGCTTTGAAGATGACGTCACGGCTCTGCCTACACTGCTTTACTATAGTTACTGCCCCAGCTACTAAACTGTAATGGAAACGCAGCATAAAGTGAGCCTGGCCTACCAAGGCCTAGCTATACCGTACTAAGCCGTGCGAGGCCCTGCAGTGGAAAAGCGCCATAAGAGTCTCACCATACTTTAACTCAGTGGTGAATCATATATTCCATCACAGTTAAATATTTATACCTGGCAAAACAAAATGTTAAACTTTGAAGTTTTACAGTGTCGAGGTGCGGCTCCATTGTGAAATGACACAAACGAGTCATAACTAAAGGGCTTAGGAACATATGGAGAATATATAATAAGAGAAGGCCCTTTGATGAACATCAACCTTTTGTAGGTTGAGTAAACAAGGTTGTTACACACAATGTCCACACCATTCTAGCTCCACATTTTCTGGCTGATATATTCCAATGTGCTGATCCTGAAACCTCTTCCTGCCTGGTTTTTGAGTCAAGCTTTTGGGTCTAAACTTGGAGATACTGAGCCATCACCTTTCCCATAGCCTACTTGTAATTGAGTATTACTATGAAAATAGATTTATGTTATATACTTAAGATCTTTTCCGCACTTACTTTTTGTCATGAAAGCAGTACCACACAATAGCAGCTACAACACCGAGGACGACTAAAACACAGATTACTATTCCAGCGATGCAACCACCCGACAAGCCTTGTGGGCCTTGAATAAAACAGGATAAAAGAACATGATTTTTACATCATTCTGTAAACAGGATATTACATTTCTCCCCATATGAGATTTCATAGCCAGTTATAAAACCTATAACATGATTCTGTTAAGCATTGTTGTTTAAAATGCATTTTAAATTACCATAAACCATTGAGTTCAGGCACATTTTCTTCTACAGTCCCTGTTCTGTTAATGGCATTTAAAAAATGGGTAACACTTTATATTAAGGTACACAAATTGACAGTTCAGCTACCAATAGTTAGGTGATATTGACCTGTATTTTCATATTTGCACACATATATTTTTGTAAAATTTGTACTGAAGGTTAGACAGGAAACCGGGTACAGGAAGTAGGAGAAAGTGAACTGAATAGCATGGCAGTAGACTGCTACTAATTTTCCCTATTCAACCTGAATAGTAAAAGGGTCAAGTCCGTCAGAAAGCAATGAGTGTAAGTGTAAGTGTAAGCCTTACACTTACACTGTAAGGATTAGTAACATGTATTGTGTTTATGTGATGACATTTGGAGATGTTTAAACTCAATGAGAAAAGGTGTTAGCATTCGCACTAGCATTAGCATACACGCTAGCGTTAGCCATACTGGCCTGTATACATGCTTATTGCACAGCTAGCATTAGCTATATTTACCTTCTGGTCCTTTGTGTTAATCTGTGTATGTTACACTTGCATGTATGAGATCATGAAGTGCCTTTCAACTTATTTTTGTTATAGTTTCACTCCGTTTGAATGTCAGTGGACTTCAAATAAGTCAATAAAGGAGCATGGATGCTCATTCCCTGGCTCTCAAAAGAGTTTGGCTGGCTGTTTAATCTATGTTCACACTGAGACAGTACAACACATAGAGAGAACATTACACCTATTGTGTAAGTACATACAAGCAGGTCACACAGTATGATCACAAATACATAAACTCTATTAAAAATCTGTTTTTATTAAAAAAAAGTACAGGCTGCATATGTGTTCTCAGCCTTGGAGAAACTTGACATGTTTTGGTACATGTGTCTGAACCTCTCTTTAGTGGTTCATTAATAAAACAGAAATGTCAACGTGTGCCTACTTTGTTCATGTATGTTGAGGTTCATTTCAGTAGTTTTGAGCTATAATGTATTTACAAAGTGTGAAAAGGAGGCAACTTTAGAATAGGGAACCTGTTCAGGTCAATTAGAGTCAAACTAGTAGCTTATTGGTTATGAACAAGACTTCACTTTAAAATAGGGAACATATTCTTAGAAATACCTAATTTGAGTTATTTAGACACAATTAACACTTATCGTTTCATGTCTTGTTACATAAGAATAGATCATATTTGTTAAGTGTTATTATGGGAGAATTACTATTCTTGTGGTACTACTGCCTTATTAGGCCCATATTGAGACCAAAACTATGTACAACAACTTCCTTACTTGCATTAAATAAGCAGGGGTCATAAGAGGGTCATTGAGGGAAAACTCTCAACTAATGGCATATTACTTGTAGAATATGGTCATGTAGAATAAGGCATTAATAAGTGTTTTATAATGACTAACAAAGAGCCAATATACTGCTAATATGTTAATTAACGACTAGTTGATGGTGAATTTGTGTACCTTAATATAAAGTGTTACCAAAAATTGTCATAAAAGCACAGAAACACAATTAAAGCACATTAGCAGAGTGAAAAGTCAACAAAAATAGAGCCATCACAAGTGACGCACATGCACAAGGCTGGGGTTAGGGTTAGGGTGAGACAGTTCATATCTCAGAGTTTTGTCATTAAAGGCCTGACAGCTGTAGTTCCCACTCTGACTGATCTGAACGTTCATCAGACTGAGATCTGATCCAGTATCAGACAGCTGGGCTCCATTCAGAAACCATTTAAATACAGCAGAAGGTCTAGAGTCAGCTGAGCACATCAAGCTGATGTCTGACCCGTTCTCATAATATTTTTGTGGCTGAGATATTGTCAAATGCGTTTTTTCAGGACCATCTATGTGGCATACGGGGAGTAAAGAAATTAATTAAATTAATGCTGGCAGCTTAAAGACAATGTTATGTGACCACTTAGCTCAGTGTGAAGCCTCATAAAACCATCAACTTTAAAGCAATGTGCAGAATCAAATGTATGCACATATGAGTAACTCACAGTAGATGGTGAGGTTTAGTGGATCACTGGTTCCCTCACTGATAGGATTAGAGACACTCGAATGGTCCCTGGTCGTACCGGGTCACATTAATTATAGTTAAAGTGGATCCTCCATCAGTGATCTGAACTCTGTCACTTCCTGTAACCTCAGAGCTGCTGTTCAGCCAGAGGAAAGAGAGAGGGGATCCAGAGGAGGAGCAGGACAGACTGACAGAGCTGAACTCCACCAGCTCTGTTGGTTCTGAAGTTACCGTTACATTGGAAACAAGTGCTGTGGGTGGAAAACACAGGGGGTTTACACTGACCAGCTTTCTTGCATAAGAAGTAGAGTGGAGTGTTTTTAATGTTTAATTCTCCATGGTCAGTAATAATGGCGTTGAACATAAACATGTAAACATAGGAATGTTCAGTTACCTGTGATCCTGCAGTTATTCTTATTTTATACTTTACAGTTTTACTGATGGTCTTTTACCAGTACATTTGTCTAACAACGTTGATGCATATTATCAGTAAAGCTGGTCACCAGATTATTAAGCATGTTTGAATATTTTATCTTATCCTGTTGCAAAATGTTGCACCAAGCCTAGTACTTGGTGCAACATTTACCGGTGTCGGCTGACCTTACAGGATATATTGTCCAATTAGCCACAGCAACATTTACCTTGGTTATACAACAATTCAAGTGTTTGTTATAAAACTCACTCTGAATGACAATTTTATAAAAATGTTTATCACTGAAAAACTAATTTGAGATTTAAAAGTGATTGTATTTGTTAACAGAATATTTCTGCCATATTGTTATATCAATGTGTTTAACTATGATTGTCCTGCATTGTGAGTATTAGTTGTATCTGCTAGCCACATCTTTTCTCTGCTGCTCGCCTCTCCAGGAAGTATTTTTGTGCGACTTCATACATTTTTTATTCTCAGCCTCCGTTGTCTTTGTACAAGCAAATATTGCAGCACTCTCAAAAGTGGAAGTGCATTGTTTCTTTTTCTCCCACAAAGGTTTTGCACAACCTTCATTTTATGTAAGACAGTTGCATCGGATGCTATAGTCACAAGTACACCCCATTTTGATTGGTACTTCTTTGCACAAAAAGGTGTTTTCAAACTTACTCAGTACAGATATGGATGCAGCCTGAGACATTTCATATCTCAGAGTCTTGTCGTTGAAGGCCTGACAGCTGTAGTTTCCACTCTGACTGATCTGAACGTTCATCAGTTTGAGCTCTGATCCATCAGACAGCACGCTACCATTCAGAAACCACTTAAACTGGGCAGGAGGTCTAGAGTCAGCTGAGCAGGACAGGACGATGTCTGATCCTTCCTGATGGTGCTCTTTTTTCGGAGATATTGTCAAATTAGTATTTTCTGGGCCATCTGAATTTAGGGTTAATACAACAGCAATATGTTAGTATTCACAACTGCATTATTATACATATACAAGAAACTTATATTACATAGCAAGCATGCAATGAAAAGTTTCAATATATAAGTGTCCAATTTACAATGATTCAGTTTGAACTGTGCTGTAGTGTGCAGGGATGATGTGCTGGATTCAAATAGGAGGGGACAATGTGTTTCTCATATTCTTTAAAACCCATGTGTGAACAAAAAGACAACAAAACAAACTCACACATATCTAAAGTGTTTGCATCCGGATCTTGTTAGGTAAATATACTGAGCATGCAGGTTAGTAACTCACAGTTGATGGTGAGGTTTAGTTTAGCACTGGTGACCGGACTGACAGGATTAGATACACGACACTCGAATGGTCCCTGGTCGTAGCGCGTCACATTATTTATAGTTAAAGTGGAGTTTCCATCAGTGATCTGAACTCTGTCACTTCCTGTAACCTCAGAGCTGCTGTTCAGCCAGAGGAAAGAGAGAGGGGATCCAGAGGAGGAGCAGGACAGACTGACGGAGCTGTTGAACTCCACCAGCTCTGTGCTGCTGGCTGTTACTGTTACATTGGAGACTGGCTCTGTGGGTGAAGCACAAAAAAAACATTTTATAAAGTTACAGTAGAAAAATAAATAATGAAGTCACTGCGAGTGAGTCTCATGTTTTAGATGAGATATTGAGTATTCATGGCTTCATTGAAAGTTTTTATAAGCTCCTTCCTGAAAGAAAAGCAACTTTTTCTACATTTTTATTTGATGATGGTGATGCAAAGAACAAAGGGCCCTATATCATTGTTTACTTGCTCAATCGCTACACACAATCTTCATTCAGCAGAGAAAGATATGCAACATGTGAAACTTTTCTCACCGTATACGTCCAGTTTTGTGTTCCCTGACTGTGCTGGTTTTCCAGGTGGTAAAATGTTAACTGAGTATCCTCCACTGTCAGTTAGAGCCAGGTTCCTGAGCTCCAGAGATCCAGTAGACATGAAGAAGGTGACCCTGTCTTCATACCCTGGTTCAGGGAAGTTCTTAACATTCCAAGTAAATATAACGTTTTCACCAAATGTCCAGACCACTGATTGCAAAGTTGTTCCTGGAGTCAGTGTTGTGTTGAACATCACTTTCCCTCCCACAGCTGCATTCAGAGGACCGTCTGGCAACACACCAGCTCCTTCAGTTAAACCTGGAGAGAGACAGTTAGAGGTCACTGCAAAATAAGCCCTAGGACGAAATGCTTCATTATAGACCAAAACAAAAACACAGAATGATTCATTCCATAATACTTTACAGTAGTATCAATGACTAGCTGTTTATAACAATTTACAAAAAAATGTGGATGCTTGTAAATCTTAAGCATTTTCAAACTTTTGCCTAGTAGACTTCATTCCCATATTGAAGTCTATAGGCAATAAGTGTTTTATTTTATTTTAGTCTTATAATGAGATCAAATTAGCAAGATACCATTGTGCTATTTATTTGAAAAAGCAACAATCGATCAAAATGTTGATTCACACGATGTTTAATAAAGCTACATTTATGTTTACATACATTTTTTTCACTTTTTTATTTGTATAAGTCAGAAAATAGACATCTTCATATTTCCTCAATCACATGCAAAATGCCTGACTGTAAATTCAGGTTTTGTTTCAGCAATTAGCTTTTATCAGTCCTGCTTTTGGTCTGCTAACCATGCTGCTTTGAGTCACAAAATAATTTAAAAGTAGACCTCCGGATTATTAGCTCAACTCATTTCCAAACACTTTTTAACAATTCAGCAATTATTATATAATTATAGTCATAAACGTAACAGCAGAAGATGGAAAAACCAAGATTCTTACCTATAGAAGCCAGAGAGATTATCCATAGTAATGCGAAAATATCCATTGATGTGTCTTTGTGAGATATCAAATGCAGAGGAAATGTCAGCCATCAAACTCTGACTGTCCTGATAAGTGTGAGCCTCTTGCCGTTCTCAACATATCAGTGAGTAAATGCAGAACTACCTTCGTGTTGAGGTACAACATTTCTGCATAATGAGTCAAACCCAGTGAAGCTGCAGACATGTCCTGAAGCTGCAAGACATCGTCCTCTAGTGGTGTAAATATGTTTGCATGCCATACTGATGGTTGATAAAGAGACGTCAATACTACTGTGGTATTAATAATCAGACAACAGCTAATTTATATCAAACATTTTGTGAGGCCTATTTACTTTAGGCAAAACTTTGTACATAATCACTTACGACATATTTTTTATCAATAATAATATGCATGAAAGAAACGTTGTATCAATTTTGCTGTTAGACCAAAGAAAACTTGAAATGATATAACAGCAATTCCACATGACAGTCATGGCAAACTACAGTGAATATTATTCCCATTTACAGATCATTATAATAAATGTACAGGGCATGTAAAATATTTCCATTTGATGGAGTAGTCTGGCCATAAAAACAAGAGCCTTGGTTTTAAACATTCATGCTGTAAAAACACAAAAAGCTTTACCTTCTAACTTTTTTTTCTCCAGAATTGTAAGATTTTAAAAAGCTACTTTTTCTTTCTCAGAACTCAAATAAATAAAGTAATCCCTTTTTTTCAGATAAAAATCTGATTAAATTAAAGAAAGAAAAAAAGGATGTTAAGCACACATCTGCGTAAATAAATACATAAATATGCTAGATTTTCTGCTTGCTTTTTATGTTTATTTGCATTTAAGAATTTTGCATTGGAGAGGATATTGAGTCTTTGAAATTATAAAGTAAAAAAGTGACAACAAATTCAGAATAATCTAAACAATACATTTCAACTTAATTTTGTGGCAAATATTCTTGTAGATCATAAAACATTAGACAGGATAAATGAAAAGATAGACCTGCAGGTTGTGCAATAGATCAGTGAAGAAATGGTCTAATCTGACCCTTTTCATGGCAACATGCTAACAGTTTAGATGTTTGACACATGAGCCGCGTTCACAAGTACTTTCCTGTACTTAGTTCCGGCACTAAGAGCCCCGGCGCTTTTAACCCCAGGGCACTTAGTACAGATCGCGTTCACACCGGAGTACTTTTCCCTGAGGGAAGATTACGCAAATGAGCCGCTGACGTCACTTCTTCTTCTTCTGCTTTGGCTTTACTGGCAGGCCACAAACCACTTCACGGCGAGTACAGTAGGTGGCGGTAAGCACCTTAAAGTTGTTTGCAATCCGCTACAAAACAAGACAAGAAGAAGAAGAAAAACTTCCCGCGTATACTGTCTGTTGTTTACCTTCCGACCTCAGACATGATGGAGATGGAGTCGACTGAAGTTGTGCTGTTTGTGCTCATGTTATACAGCTTTGTAACTTCGTTAATGCGGCCTGAGCCTGAGCCTATTAGGCGTCCGACACAAATCCGGAGCCGCCACACGTCGAATGCTAATGGCAAAGTTTCTTCAGCATCAAAGGCAGTTTAAAAGCCTTAGGAAAAGGATTGGCCGACGGAAAGCACACATGACTGCCATGTTTCACCGTAGGATGGCTGATGACGATGAGCGTTTTCACGCCCTAAGAACAGCAATGGTAAGTTCAGTAAATTATTAATACTATCTAATGTAGGATTTGTGGAGTTATGTAGAGCTAATTTGCGCCTTTGTATGTGTTCCAGATATGCAAATACTACGGGACGCGTCGTGTCCCGCGCTCTCTCTGGGTGAACAATAGAACCTCGGCCTGGTGGGAGAACGTGGTGCCGACGTACACCGATGTGCAGTGGATCCAAGATTTCAGAATGTCCAAGCACTCTTTCCAATACCTCTGTAGTCGCCTGGAAGCAACGTTGGGGAGAAGCGACACCAACTTCCGGGAGTGTGTCCCTGTGGCTAAAAAAATCGCCATAGCACTGTGGAAACTTGCGACCAACTCTGAGTACAGGACCATCTCTCATTTGTTTGGAGTCGGCAGATCTACAGTGTGTTACTGTGTGCACGAGTTCTGCTCCTCTGTTGTGAGCATACTCCTTTGTGAGTTCATGCCATGGCCGAACGCTGAGAAGTTAGAGGGATGGCGTTATTTTTTGAGCGCAGATGGGGTGTGCCACAGTGTGTAGGTGCAGTAGATGGATCACACATCCCCATTCTGAGACCAGAGGAATACCACAACGAGTATTTCAACCGCAAAGGCTGGCACTCGCTCGTCCTGCAGGGTGTTGTGGATGGTAGAGGCCTCTTTTGGAATGTTTTGTTGGCTTACCAGGTAGCATGCATGATAGCAGAGTGTTTGGCATGTCATCACTGTGTAGTTTTGTGGATAAGGGTGGTCTACTTCCTCATGTAACAAAGAATATTGGTGGACATGATGTGGGTTACTATATCCTTGGTGACTCAGCCTACACCCTGCAAAGATGGCTGATGAAACCTTTCCAAGGAAGGCTCACACCCAAGCAACTTGTGTACAATCACAAAACAAGCCGAGCACGAGTGGTGGTGGAGAACGCTTTTGGCAGACTGAAGGGCAGGTGGCGGTGCTTGAGGAAAAGAAACGACTGCAAGATGGACAAGATCAAAACCCAGGTGGCAGCATGTTGCGTTTACATAACCTTTGTGAAAGTAATGATGATGAGTACAGGGACGAATGGACTGCCTTACGGCGACCCAGCTTGATGGGCCAGCGCCAGCCATTGCCGAGGCTTGGGGGCAAGACACACGCACAGCCCTTATGAGGCATCTGAACAGCGTGTAAATTGTACATTGTAAACAATAAATGTAAACATTGACAATAAAGCTGATCATTTGTACAGTGCTTTTGTTTCTCTCTTTCATTTTGCAGTCAAGACAGGCTACATTACAATAGTGTAACGGGCCGTCTCCACGGCAGCGTTAAAAAATCTTGAAACGCTTCTGCCCATTCACTTTGAATGGGGTGACGTAACTTTTTTTCGCTTTCGCCGAAATGCATTGTGGGCAGGCGAGCGGAGATTCTCAGGATTTTCAAGATCCAAAGTTGAACAATGTTCAACTTTTGAAGCTGAGGTGGAAGCGTCAGCCAATCAAATCCCGTGTACGCAAATCTGACAGTTCAAGCTCTAGCCAATCAAACGGCGTGTATGCTGGGAGAGACAGACCGCAGGTCATTTCCTCATATTCCAAAACATGGAGGAGAAATTAGCGGTAGCGAATCAATCACCCAGTGCTTTATGACCAGACCTACCGGGATATAAACCGGAGGAGCCAGGCATGGAGGGAGGTGGCAGAGACAGTGGTATGTTTTCGCCTGTTTTGGGAGTTTATATCCAGTTTACTTCGGGCTTTTTGGCTTCATATGTCGCGGGCGGGAGATTCATGTGATTGGTTGATCGCAAAAAAATCCCCAAGCCTCAGATACGCCCACCTCCAAGATTTTTTTAACGCTGCCGTGGAGACGGCCCGTAATAGTAGCCAAAACTAACATACATGTTAGTAACTAAAGTGTCAGTTGTACATGTCAGTAAACATTGTCAATATAAAATAATGTGTCAGTTGTACTATATAATAACAGTAATAACAATATAAAATAAGGATCTGTTTAATCGCCATGTCGGTTTTCTTTATTGCACTCTCAAGACATAACATGAAATAGAACAATTTTGATGTTGTAACTCTTCTATTATACGGCTCTGCTGTCAACAAATCTTGAAAACGGAGACGAGGGGAATGTAGAAATCGGTAAATAACTTCAGAAATGTATTGATAATTGTTCTGCTTTTTAATGTAAACTTGAATTCATAGTAAACTAGCTGCTTTTGAGCACTTTACTTTTTACATGGGCCATTTTGAACGTGACGTGACTGTATTCAAACTAAGTCACCATCTACCCCTAGTTTCATTTGGTGCATCAAAGTCTTTATTTTGCCCTATGATGATACTAACCTAGCATTCACAACCCTACTTTTTTATGGTTTCAGGATCTGTTTAATCGCCATGTCGGTTTTCTTTATTGCACTCTCAAGACATAACATGAAATAGAACAATTTTAATGTAAATAAAGTGTCAGTTGGACATGTCAGTAAACATTATATATAAAATAAAGTGATAACAGTAATAACAATATAAAATAAAACGGTCCCAGGTGTGGGGATAGTCTCAGCAGCATACACACCTTAGTGCAAAGTTGTGTGTCGTGTGTCAGTATTTACAAAAACTATACCAAATAAACTAAACTAACTAAACTATGCCTAAACTAGGCATAGGCTCAGCAGCAGACATTAACAGTGGCCACTAAAGGGAGGAAGACCTGTTGGCTTCACTAGCTGGGAAAGCACTTCCAGAAACCCAGTGTTAAATGCAGCTTGTCGCATCCTGCCGCTCCTGGCGCCGCTCGCTGCGCCGACGCTTCCTCATGGCGCAGCGCCCACACTTCATCCTGGTGCGCTGGCGCTCCATCTGCTGCTGGAACAGTTCTGCCTGGCGCTCCATCGAGGTGAGCATTTGGCCTCCGTTTCCTGGGCCTGGTGAACTGCACCATCTGATCTCGCGCAGCGACTCATTCACCACGGCACGCCGGTCCTCCAACGCCTGGACGGTCTCGAAGAAAAGTGCATCCTGTGTCCGCTTTCCTAAGAGGGGAAAATAAGCAAGATACAAGATCAACAACCAGAGACAATACATCATGTATTTTTTAGCTGCCTGGATTATAACAGACAAAGACTCATTCTGATAACTGCACTGGAACAACTCAACATCAAGGACATGGATTTCAAGTCAATATATGAAAGTAAATCAAGAAATGAAGCAAACAAGCTGATCTTCAAATTCTTCAAAAGCACTGGTCTGAGGACAAGGATTTAATAAATCAACAGTAGGTGGCGATATATGCTCCAAGTGGAAGCGATTTCTTACCGGAAGTCATGTGACCTATAGCCCGGATGTTTACAATGTTTGTGAGAGAGTAAAAAGGCGCGAAAATTTGTAAATGCCGGTCTAGGCGAATACGTTTTCACGCTGTTTCATAATTGTACCAAGAAGGAAATAAACATGATTGTGAACATCAGTTCCATGCGTAACGTTCTTTCAAGACAAAGTTACAGTGTGTGTACCTTTGCGTTTGGTTGCCGGTAAGGGAGACGAGCAAGCGCTCTGATCTCCAACGCCAAGCTCACTTGTTTCCAATCCCGAGTGTTGCTGATTTTCCTCGCCTGAAACACACGATTAGTGCCATGAGTTAGTGAAGCAAATTACAGAAACACTGCACAGTTATTCACTAGTCAAAACGTTTTCATAGCGGCCGAGAATATCTAGCTAGCTAGATGTTATTAGCCAGCTCGGGGCCAGTGTTAGCTAGTTCAGCCTAGCATGGCTAGCTTGATCTACTGAGCAAATAAAAGTACATCTGAGACCATTATTGTGCAGATTAAAACCCCAGTGCATGTAGTTGCTTTTACCTTCGTCGTGGTTGCCCTCTAAATCCGCCGTTGGAGCGGCCTCCGATGCCATACTGCCCCGAATCAAAGCTCGATGCTGTACCTGAATGATGGTCTGTGGCCTAGCAAAACATCCAAGCGGTCGAACCATTTAGTGGTCCTCCGGTCGTTACCACTTTTATTGTTCCAGTCTTTAGTTTTTTGTAGTCCTGGCGGAGTTTCTTTATTTTCAGCCGGCATGCCATGGCGCTGTGCACGATTCCCATCTCAAGCAACAAGTTAGAACAATGATCGAACATCTTCGAATTGGGTACTGGCTTCAGCAGCATTCCCTGCGTCGCGTCCTCGGCGTAGATGTCAAGAAGCGCTGATACCTCCTCATCACTCCATCGCTCCGATTTCCTGATGTTTGCCATAACTTAACTGCGTTAAAAAACAAACTACTCTCTCCGTCTACTATCTTCGTCGGTGCGCTGGGGTTTTGTAGCGAGGAAAAACAATGGCGGCTCTACAAAACATTTTCACAGTTGTACGGGGCGTGGTTTGCAATTCGCCCAGCCAATCAGCACTGGGGCACTTTTCACCCACAGGAAAGTACGATCTCTCAGCGGGCTCTAAAAAATGGGGGTAAAAGTTCCCGAGATTCAACAGCACCATGGGTGTTATTTGAACATCATATTCATTAATTATTAAGGATCTTTGAAAAGATGCTTGTTGCATACCCTGTAAATGATCAACGGTTCAGGTCAGTAAACCTTTCAGAGGCATTCAAATGGGAAAACCCCGCTTACACTACTTCCTTATTTTACCTTCATATATGGAAATCAGCCTTCTTTAATCTGAAATAGGAGATGCAAGTTGAAGTGTGATCTCTTTTCTATGATTTGATGATCTAACAGAAATGTAAAACAGTCATTAGGCTTATTGTACCCAAAGGAACTGGATTTAAATTTTTCAGAGAGAACAGATATTATCTTGTCTGCAGTTTGGTGTTTTAAATAGTTTCTACATTAGATCCATGTCTGTCTCTCCAGGTTTAACTGAAGGAGCTGGTGTGTTGCCAGACAGTCCACTGAATGCAGCTGTGGGAGGGAAAGTGATGTTCACCACAACACTGACTCCAGGAACAACTTTCAATCAGTGACCTGGAAATTTGGTGAAAACGTTATATTTACTTGGAATGTTAACAACTTCCCTGAACCAGGGTATGAAGACAGGATCACCTTCTTCATGTCTACTGGATATCTGGAGCTCAGGAACCTGGCTCTAACTGACAGTGGAGATTACTCAGTCTCCATTGTACCACCAGGAGTCTCCAATGTTGTGGTAACTTCAAAATCAACAGAGCTGGTGGAGTTCAACAGCTCCGTCAGTCTGTCCGTCTCCTCCTCTGGATCCTCTCTCTCTTTCCTCTGGCTGAACAGCAGCTCTGAGGTTACAGAAAGTGACAGAATTCAGATCACTGGTGGAGGATCCACTTGAACTATAATTAATGTGACCCGCTACGACCAGGGACCCTTCAGCTGCCGTGTATCTAATCCTGTCAGTCAGGTCACCAGTGCTCCACTAAACCTACTCATCATCTACTGTGAGTAACTCACATGTGCCTCGATTAATTCTGCACATTGCTTTAAATTGATGGTATTATGAGGCTTCACACTGAGCTAAGTGGTCACGTAACATTGTCTTTAAGCTGCCAGCTTTACTTTAATTCATTTCTTTACTCCCCGTATGCCACATAGATGGTCCAGAAAAAACGCATTTGACAATGTCTCAAAAATATTATGATAAAGGTCAGACATCAGCCTGATGTGCTCAGCTGACTCCAGACCTTCTGCTGTATTTAAATGGTTTCTGAATGGAGCCCTGCTGTCTGATACTGGATCAGATCTCAGTCTGATGAACGTTCAGATCAGTCAGAGAGGGAACTACAGCTGTCAGGCCTTCAACGACAAGACTCTGAGATATGAAACGTCTCAGCCTTCAGTTGTTTCTGTACTGGGTAAGTTTGAAATAGGACGGTTAGTGGAAATAGTTGAAGATAGTGTCTACTAGCATAATCTGTGTTGGTTAAGGTTTACTCAAAATAATGTGTCTTTATATTAAATAAAAAAGCAATAAGGTCCTATGCTTCGTGCCCTTCAGACAGACCAAGTGTCTAGCCGTTTAATATAAAATTTGATTCCTTTAACTCCCAATGTTTTGATTCAGTTCTAAAATAAATCCTGCAAATAATGAAGCCGTTTTCTGTTAGTCAGTGTGGAAACTACAAACTATCTTCCTAAGAATATAGTTGTATATATATATATATATATATAGTATAGTTATAGAGTATAAATGATATTTCTGAGCTATAGGTTGTCCAAAACAGTGCATTTAAAAAAAAACGGTTGGCAGTCAGACACTCAGCATGTTATATACATTATTCAGGGGGAAGTAGTAAAATGTTTGCATCTTGTAAAAATAAACTGTTCCTTTATATTTATAACTAAGTCATTAATCAGCTTCTTTTGTTCCTGCTTTTATATCTTTCACCTGATCTTTTGCCCAACAGAGAAAGTATCAGGCGCTTCTGTCACATCTCCATCAAACCTGCCGATTGAGGGGAACTCTTTCAGATTAATCTGTGACGCTGCTGGCTCTGTCTTTACCAGAAAGTGGAGAAAGGGTGGCTTAGATCTGACTCTGACTGTAAACATGACCCTCACCAACAACAACAGAGAGCTGTCTTTCAGCAGTCTGAATAAAGAGGACACAGGAGATTATTCCTGTGTTATCAGCAACCCCCTCAGCAGCGAGGAAGCAAAGTACTCCATGATTGTTAACTGTAGGTAACAAACTATAACTCTACTGTTCACAATGATACGTTTAGATTATTGAGGAACTATTGAACAATAAATTCTTCCAAATATCTGTTTTCCAGACGGACCAGAAACAGTTCAAATCACAGGTCCAAGTCAGATACATGTTGGAGGCTCATTTAATTTAACCTGCTCAGCTGCATCTGTACCACCTGCAAAATACACCTGGGTGCCGAACACCGGGGCGATAGTCAATTCTGCTGTGATTTATAGAAACAACACTGAACTCTGTGACTGTAGGCGCGTTCACACCGGGAGTACTTTGGTGTACTTTTCCCACAATAGTTCATCAGAACTACGATATATTTGCGTTCACACCAAAAAGCCCCAGGAACTAAAGTAGCTCAACTTAGTTCGCGAGACTCGCTTTTCAGTCCCTGCTACAGAGCAGGGTCTCTCGTGGGAGAAAGTAGTTCCTACGTCTGATTGGCTGTGCGGAATGCAAACCACGCCCGTTTGACTCAGAATTTTTTGTTGTAAGCGGCCATTGTATTTCCTCGCTTCGCAGCACACACGAAGAGATTCCTTTTGTGAAAGCAGTTATTATAGCAACACTAAATAAATCAATTGGAGCGGTGGAGTGATGATGAGGATGAGTGATGTGTCTGCGCTTCTGGCGATTGACTCGGAGGACGCGAAGCGCCGCATTCAGAAGCTTCTACTGCATGCAGTTTCAGTGGATCAGCAAAGTTAGCAGACCTGGCAAAGTCATGTCGGGACGACTACCAAGGTAAAATAAAATACATGCACTGCACTGTTTTAATCTGCACAATACTGGTCTTAGATGTACTTTTATTTGCTCAGTAGATCGAGCTAGCCATGGTAGAACTTGCTAACGTTAGGTCCAAGCTGGCTAATAACATCTAGCTAGCTAGCTATTCTCATCCATGCCCGCTATGAACACGTTTTGACTTGTGAATAAGTGTGCAATGTTCTGTAATTTGCTTCACTAACTCATGGCACTAATCGTGTGTTTCAGGCGAGGTGTTTCTCTCAGGATTAGAAACTAGTTTTCCCCTAAAAACGATAATATAACGTTAGCAATTAGCATGCTAGCTGGACATAATGCTACCTCTGTGGCTAATGCATAGAGGTAAACAATAGATTGTAGTGCTATAATTTCAAGTAATTTGCAACATTCATTCTACATGTTAATGGTAAAAGCTTAAACAGTTGATTACCTGCATGCCACAAAGACTGATGTTCTAATATTTTTGCACATTGAAGTAGAAATGTAATTGAAATTCTATTTACTGCCTAAACATTGTTCCTTGTATTATCCTAAATAGTTTGACCTTGTTTCCTCAGAAGGCTTCTCAGACTACATGGAGGATCCCTCAGAGAAACACAGTTTCCACGTTTAGTTCCCCCCCCGCTGAGAGGAGACAGCTCTACACCCTGTGCCGGTCAGCGGACCATCAGGACTACTATCTGATCACAGAGGATCCCATCCTGACCGCTGCTGCCATACTGCAGCAAACAGGAGGAACGGAGGTGAAACACACTTTATACATTTAGATATGTGGAGCACAAAGAAAAGCATTGCTAAAAAACATTTAGCAGCTAAACTGTGGATAACAAGTAAACCACATTGGTTTGTTATTCAATATGGCCACCAAAAGCTTTTTGAATCATTACATGTCACTTGTTAGACGCTTTTATCCAAAGCTTACCTACTCAATACTGTGGGCAATCCCCACAGGAGCACTTTGGGGTGAAGTGTCTCGGGGACACAACGACATGCTACACCCTACCCCTACACACTACCCCTCCGTTTGCGCGTTCGCGCGGAGGGTCCGCCACATTAAGTGCTGTTCCAAACCAACGAGTGTGGAGAGGTGTGGAGGGGAGTGGGCTATCAAGCCCTCAAACAGCGAGTCTGCATCGGTGCTGACTTGAGACCGGTCTCTACCTGACCGGAGTCACGCTGTGTGTGTCCGTCAGGAAACACGCTGTTAAAAAGTAGTTCCAGCAAACATCCACTGATAAATTGCGATGTTAACAACCTCATGATAACCTCATATTTTTTTAACTTAGGATCATACCTGTGTTTAGTCTAGAAAAAGGTAAATGTGTGCATTTTATTATAAAGTTGTGTATATTTACAGACTGTTGCAAAAACTAAGAAACTTATAAACATCAGGTTTAAAACTAAAAGAGCTTTACAGAAAAAGTAACACAATGAAAGATGTTTGGAGTTTTATTGAGTTATTAATTTACATTTTTTGTCTAAGAGAAGCTGATTTGAAACCGTTGTTACATACAGTTACGGCATTTCCTGTTTCTGCCGGAGAGAGGGGAGTTTGTCCCAAAGCTTGCCGCTGTATTTACTCCCTCCATCTGACAGGAGGGAGCCTCGTTGAGCTGCGAGTGTGGCTACAGACGGAGTTCACTCCGTCACGGAGGGGTAGGGTCGAGGGAGTGGTTTGGGATTGGGCCTCAGAGGTGGAGATCGCCCACAGTGATGACTCTGACGTGGGGGGCTCTCTGTTATGGGCTGCTCCCCTTCTGGTATTTGGACAATGTTGTGTCGTTGTTGCGATTAAACTGATCTTGTATCTTGCATATTTCACCTTAGGAAAGTGGGCACGCGATGACAGCTTCCTTGACACCATCATGGCGATGGACTGCCGTGCCATGGTCAGCAAGGAGAATGAGGACCTGCGTGCCAAGGAGATGCACGAGAACGGCTGCTGCATTCACACAAGGCCCAGGAATCGAGGTGGAGCAACAAAATACCTTTCAGGCTGGGCTTCTGGCAGTGCTAAGCGAGCTGATTAAATCCAACAGGCCTTCAATACAAAAATTAAGAAAAACTTGTCGTCGTTGATAAACTGTACAATGACTTGTTGGGAGGCGTGTGGTGCAGTGGTCTGGTGCGTTGGTGTTCGGATCAGGGGAGCACAGGTTCAAACCCCACTGCAGTCAGGATGTCGTTGTGTCCTGGGCAAGACACTTCACCCCAAATTGCCTACACCTGGGAGAGTTCATTTTGTATTATTGTGATTATATATATATATGCCACTGTTATTATATTGTTTTGATACTACTGACACTTATTGATCTGCTGCTGATAAATAAAAGAGAACCTACATTGCGATTAAACAGAAAATGTATCTTGCTTATTTCTCCTGACACTTTATCTTTATGGTGACCTGTGTAGCATCCTATACATCACATGTAAGTGATTATTCTGATACCATCATGACACCATGAAACTGGCGAAGCTTTATTTATTGTGTCCCACCCCATATATGTGTCTTTGAAAAAGATCATTCAATTGTATTTCAAAATGGCGTCCATCAACACAAACACTATTTATAGAAAGATAAATGGTTAAGTTTGTAATTAACAGTGTTGTGAGTTCAATATTTTAATTAATTATAGTAAGGGAACATAGGAGGATATATAATAAAGGTGTTAACTGCTGAGCCTATTTACTGTGCAATACTACAGACATGTTAGTGGTATTATTTCTTATCTAACTCTTTCCTATGGTCAGACAAATCAGAAGTCATTTAAACAATTTGAGATTGTTCTTTTTGTTTCTCAATTGATTTTCCAGAATATGCACCACCTAGGCAGACTTTATATCACAAATAAATGAATGACATGTACTACAGTAATTGATTATATTGATATTGCCTACTCAGATATAAATGTGTATAAAATGAAATCAATTCAAAGTTTCTTGCTGCTTTTAATGCAATTCATGGCTGCAGGGCAAACGTCCAAAATCCTTATTCTACAATCATTTAATCAAGACACTTGTGTATATTTTACTTTCATTTGTAATAAACAAAAAAATATGAATGGTTGTCATCAAGCTGGGTCGCCGGTAAGGCAGTCCATTCCTCCCTGTACTCATCACCACGACGCTCACACAGGTTATGCAATACGCAACATGCTGCCACCTGGATTTTGATATTGTCCATGTTGCAGTCGTTTCGCTTCAAGCACCGCATATCTGGAACACATACAAAGACACAAATTAGCCCGACATAACTCCATAAATCCTACATTAGATAGTATTAATGTGATTTACTGAACGTACCATTGCTGTTCTTTGGGCGTGATAACGGTCATCATCCTCAGCTGACGAAACATGTCCATAGCGTGTGCTTGTCGCCGTCCAGTCCTTTTGTTAAGGCTTCTTAACCGCGATCTGTATTTGTGGCTGAGTTATTGGCTTAAATAACTCGCACCAAAACCACAACTTCAGTCAACTCCATAGCGTGTCTGACTGAGGTCGGAAGGTAAACAGAAGCATACAGCGGAAGCGGAAGTTTTTTTTCTTCTTCTCTCGGTTTTTTGGCGGATTGCAACTTTAAGGTGCATACCGCCACCTACTGTACTCGCCGTGAAGTTGTTTGCGGCCTGCCAGGAAAAGCTAAGCAGAAGAAGAAGAAGTGACGTCAGCGGCTCATTTGCCTAATCCACCCCCAGGAACTCATTTTGGTGTGAACGCGATCTGCTTTAGTTCGTCAGAACTAAAAGAACTCTCATGAACTAAAGTTCTCAGGAACTACTGTGGGAAAAGTACTTGGTGTGAACGCGCCTTGTGGGAACTACTACTGTGAAGCGAGGAATGATATAACCGGGAGAAGATCATCAGCAGTTCATGAATTGAATGTAACACATAGAGGGCCAGGTAAGAGCACATTAAAAACAGGCTCTAAAAAATGGAAATAAAATAAAATGAAATGTTTACATCATTGTTTGAAACTGGGAAAACAATACAAATTGCAGATATTGTACCTGTGTGTACACTTAAAAAATTAAAGTGTGCCATTTATCCACAGTTTTCAGAATGATGTAAAAATCATGTTCTATTTTCCTGTTTTCTTTTAGTACCACCTGGCTGTTCGGGTGGTTGCATCGCTGGAATAGTAATCTGTGTTTTAGTCGTCATTGGAGCTGTCGGTGGAGGGTACTACGTTTATAACACAAAGTAAGTTGAAACAAACGTAAAAGGTGTAAGCAGGACGCCATACAAACAAGGCAGCTCATATACCCTCAGATCTAATCTTTCAAACGTTGAGACCTTATCCTGACAGAAACACTTTGAATCATGTTGAAAGTAGCAAGCACTTTTTCTGTTTGTTTCTGTACTTTGATGTTCTCTGACGCCTTTCTGCAGCAAGAACAAAACTGACTTTGCATTCAGTAGTCTATACTGCCGTCTATGCAATAAAAAGTAACAGTTTGCATGTCTATATTACAGTAACACAATCAGAAACAACAACAAAGCTGAACCACATTCTGATATTAAAGGTTAGTATTCATGTGATCAAACTTAATCCTACACACTTACACCTTCATATACTGTTAACAACAAAAAGTACATAATGCAGAACAATTCACAGTGTATAAAAAGTACACAAATTGTTTGGTAAAAATAAGATGTAATACACCGTTTTTTCCTCCTAGAACGAGAAGAGGTTGTGTATGAGAACGATTCAACGATATACGAGAATGTATAGACTCAGCCGTCTTCTTTGTGCTAAAGGTACGTTCAATAGTTTCTGTAGAGTATTCACATTTGTTGTCCTTCTACAGACACCGTACCTGAAAGTAGGGACCTACAGGGGTTGAACCCGTACCCAGGGGGTGGTCTAGTTTTGGTTCTGATAACTGCCATGTGTATGTAATGTTGCTCCGTCACTATCAAGGTTATTAAACCAAGTTCCAAGATAAACATGACTCGTTTATGAGAACATCAAACAGTGGCCGTTTCTCAATCGCGAGGATGCTGGCTTGGTAGCACAGCCGAGCCGAGCATCTTGCTTCAGAAGCAAGGCAAGAATACTTCCTGGCATTCGGAAAACAAAGAGTGGAACAGGCTAGCAAGTGTGCAGGTGTGCGTCATATGAGAGGCCCTGCCTTACATCTTCCGCCACAGATTTGGGGAAATTGGTCCATGCGCAAAGCATTGTGGGGATTTTAAGGACGCGAAGTCTACCCATGTGCAGCCTCGAAATTTCCCCCAAACCAAGGACGCGGCCTCGGAGGAATTCCAAGTATGCTGGAGATTGGAACAGTCCTTCGGCGGCACTCGATGACGTAGCATCCTTGAAATATTGGCTTGGAAGCCAATATCCTCGCGATTGAGAAACGGCCAGTATCTGTAGACATATTTAACTTAGTTTATCTGAAGGAACCACTATAGAACCACATTATCAGACCACTCATTCTAACATACACTTGATCAAAGCTCAAACTCTTGCCATGAGTGACACTTTCCTTTTTTCACTTCTCGTCCAACAGGCCGTTCAGAGGAAGAAGAACTTCACAACATAATGATTAAGCGGCCCTGAAATGTTCACATTATTATTTTATAATACTTTTTCTAATGTGTCAGCAAACACTTATCATGTACAGTGCAGCAGCATGTAGAAGCTATCTACATTTCTACTCTTACGTGAGGGTGCAAAGTGTAAACTAAACGATGCAGTGAAAATAGTTTGATAGTAAAGTGTGTTTTTGTTTAGATTTGTCTCTGGCAAGGGAAGGATCTTCTTAGGTAGTCAGAGGCCTGTACTACGAAGCTGGTTCAACCTAACCTGGATATGTTTGAGTTAGGCGGTTGGCCCAATCCAAAACATACACGCTCTGGCTAAACTGTACTACGACGCTGGTTATCAAGTGGATCGCTCAAGCCAGCGGTGTCCTATCTAGTTAGGTGCGCGTTCATATGAAAGGGGTGGTATTTGGAGCATTCGACCAATCTCAAACACGGACAAGCGTACTGACAGCGCAGCGTCATACTTCCTGAATGAAAAGTGAACTTTAATATTAGTCAAATATGAAGAAGTTAAACTTTAAACATCCATGACTTAAACACTTTATCCAGGATAAAAGCCACATAGCTGCACCTGCAAGGTGAATGCAGCTGGTAAAAGAAAAGTGTTTGAATGCGTACATTAACAGGTTTATGAAATCACTGCAAGACAAGACACGATCTGACTTTAATTACATTTGACTCGAGTGTTTCGTCAACTTAATGTGTTGCTTAAAATAATACTTCTGCATACAGTATGTGACACTGTGAGTGTTGCACGGCCAGATACGGCTCAAGAAGCTGACTCAAATAAGGAAATATATGATACATTATGATGTGATATGATATGAATGATAATGGGACACATCGACGTCTGCACTCACAGTGCCGCAGACTGTACTTAATGTTACTCTGATCCGGTTACTTATGTCGTGGCAGATATTTAAGTAAGCTTTCTTAACGCTAATATTATAATAGTCAGATTGCTCTGAAGATGGGAGGGGATATTCTATTAATTTTCACGTTCACACAGTCAGTTGATTTTGGCCGGCCGTCTTTCCTGCAACGGCAGTTTTTCTGTATTTCCTCTATCCTGTAATATGAATTGATCGCTTTAAACTCGCGCACACGGAGCTCTGATTGGTCAGCAGGCAGTGCTTTCACTGAGTTGATCTCTTAGCCTGCCACCTAACCTGCTCCGGAGCAGGTTTGCCGCTCAGCATAATTGAAATCTAGCCTGCTAAAAAGAGAACCAGCGTCGTAGGACCGAAAGCCCGAGATTTCCCTGAAGTTAGCCGGCTAAGCGAAAATCCAGCTTCGTAGTACAGGCCTCTGGTGTAAAGTCCATACTGACCAAAATATTGTTGTTTAGCGGAAAGGCTAACTGCTAATATAGCTAACGCCATTGTAAAAGCAACAACAACAATGTGTGCTACAAAAAGGCTGAGTTGATGTTGATAACTATGCAACCTTACAACTAATGCAAACAACAACAGTGACATCCAGTGGTGGATCAGTCGACTACAACAGAGAAAAATAAAAAGTACACGGCATGTTCGGCCAGGTATTAATTGGAAATATGTCCGACAGGGTGGTAAACGTAATTCAAGTAAAAAAGGAACTAGATGTAAGGATCAATATGAATGAATAAATAAATGTATGAATGTTTGAACTAAGGTTCATCATGAATAGACAATATTTAGTTTCCTGTGTTAGATCCAGCTCTTATGGCTTTATTTGTTTTGGTTCGTATGTGTTTTTTTAATGTTTATTTGTAATAATAATGTTGTATTTTAAAGGTATTTAGAGGGAATTTGAGTCCATGAATTCAGTAGAAGAAGAATGGAAACAGAAAAGATGTCAAAATAAAATGTCAACCTAATTTTGTGGCAATTTATCATTTCAATCTTAAAATGATTAACAGGATAAATGAAACGTTTGGAGCTGGTATCACTAGAGAAGACAAATCTTCAAATATTAACTTTATAGCAAACAATCAAAACGTTTTTTAAATATCTAAGTCCCAAACAATTCAGACAATACCCTCTACAACGGCCAAAACTACCTTAACTCAGCTACATTGGAAATGTTTTGAAATTGTGAAATGTTGTGATTGCAGTCTAGTCATTAATTAGAAACGTCAATCAAGTGGCAAATGCCATAGTAAGGATTTTTTCTTTTTTTCTTCTTTTTTTTCCATGCCATGCGATCTACCCACACTACCTTTGCGATCGACGTATTGGGCACCCCTGCCCTATAGCTTCACAAAGGTCAGCTGTTGTCAATGGACTATCTAGTTCTGTTTTTTCATCATCTGACAGAGTATGAAACTGTAGCCGATCAAGGACATTTCTCTGAGCCTCCCTGTGTATTCTGATTTGTTTATAAAAGTCTCTAAAATTATTATTTATCTCTTTTGGGATACAGTTGCAAGATACTGATTTTATACTATTGATATTCTATCTGCTTGCATTTTCTTTACTCTCCAGGCCAGTAATTTACCCGCTTTATCCCCTTGATCGTAGTATCTTTGTTTAGTCCACATTAGGCTTTTAGCCACTCTGTCACTTGTTAACTTATCCTAACTATAGCTCTCATGACGGATAGATAACGGCATTTGTCAGGATCATTGTGACAGAAAATGTCCGTCTCTGCTTTCTTGATTTGGTTTTCTAATGTTTGTAATTCTTGATTATGCTGCTTAGTTTTAGAATTTGTATAACTGATCATTTCTCCTCTTAAATAAGCTTTAAATGCTTCCCATCCTCTTATCCGGGTTGAAGTTCCTCCAAACTTCACTTAACCTTAAATCCTTTATATATCTAACCAGTGTTTTCCTTGTTTGCACATTAGTCATATGTAATGGATAATGTGCAGCGACTTGGTCATTATGCTGACCAAGTCGCTTCGCGTCGGGCTCCTGATCTGCCTGTCGGGTGTTCTTTTACCCATAATGACCGCCTCGCTGCACATTATCCCTTACGTGACCACTGATGGTCCGTGACCGCCCCCTTGTGGTCCGTGAGTATATTGGTAACATTTCACATTTGAAATAAATAAATACGTAATATACTGCGTGCAATAGATACGCAGAAGTCCGATTTTGCGTGCATATGATACGCTAACCATTCCCATTGAGATCTGAGGCCGAGTTTTGTGTGCATATGATACGCCACGTCACCGGAAACAGACGTAGGCCCATAAGGGACATTTCAAGCATCATTGCGATACACACGACAACCACAACCCACTGAACTGATTACCCAAGATCATCAGCTTGAAGCTCGATGATTGTATGTTTTAGCCGCAATGCACGTTGGGATATGGTCTTAATGCGATATGATATCCGAAAAACATTTCAGAATTTAGGATGGCTGAAGACACTAAACTATCGTTTGGGACTACAGTCCCGTTGACAAACCCCGTGATTAATCTTCAAGCTCTGGATTGGATGTTGGAGTGGCAGTGCGCCAAGGTTACGCCGAGCGTCAAACAGCTATTTGAAATCGAACAAAACCACGGCAGACTATCCAAAACTGGACTCGAACGCCCCCCCAGAACTACACATGCTGGCTATTGTGTTTCGCAACATGTTCTATGACACGTCTCTACTGGGAATTGTTTTAAAAGACGTTTTCGTTTTTCCACAATTAGAAGTTGCCAGTATTAAACTGTGTACACCCCTGGAGTTTAGGCGATAGGAAACACATTGGTGTGTACAAATTTAAAACATGTATTAATAAATGGGTGAAAATCGCTTGTATCCATAATGGGCAGCATTAATATATACCCACATGCCAGCTCATTGTTACTTTGTAATTCTACTCCACTACAATTCAGAGGTTAACCTGGTATTTTTACTCCACTACATTTATTTTAGTTACTTTGCAGATTCTGATTAATGATGTGAAATATAAACAACCCTTAAAGCAGACTTTAGTTACACCTGAACTATGTTGAAGTTATGCAATGATTAAAACTTGGGTTTATCTATCAATATGTGTGTACACCTCCACCATTAAACTGTCAAATTCTGCACATTTCTTATACTATCTACATACATAAGAGTATAATTAATGTGTATAATATCAGTTAAAATAAGTGCTTCAACATAGGCAGGAAAGCAATATATTAGACGATAAGTACTTTGTCAGGCTTAATATTTATGTGTAGATACCCCAAAAGCTTTTTTCTTATTTAAAAGAAGACCTAACCTTAAATGTGTTAATAAAGGTTAATTAGTTTGTCTGTTTTGCACATCCTCATATTAATATCTTTATACATCCGGCACTAAACTGTTTTATTGTAGAGATCACTTACAGTATCTTCTTGATTTTTTATATTCTATATTTCTATCATTGACCTTCTACTTTCCCCCTATGAAAGTATGTACTCTTAATATTTTTTTCATCAAATAACATTATTCAACAAAATAACATTATTCAACAAAAATAATTAAATAACGTGCTTTAACCACTAGGCGGTGCACAAAAGGTACACACAGCATACTAATAATAACTTTGTATTATTAGTGTAGGACACTTATGTATGTTTAACATCTGAAGATGTGTAGTTTTATTCATGTTTTCACATAATTTTACCGGATATTGCTATACTATTTCTCATGTTGTACTTCTACACATTAATATCTGATTTGTAAAACATCACAGACAGAAAGGTATATCCGTCATTTAATGGTAAGCTATTGAAATTGTGATTCCATAGATGTGTCTACCATCACCCAAATCCCCCTATTCTCTCAACTCAGTATTTACATTCTTATATTCAAAGAAAATCAGTAATATATTTTCTTTTATATCAGCTGTGCACCGTTATGGTGTAAATATAACCTATCTACCAATTGGATCAAATATAAAAGTCAGCCGAATTAATGTTGATACTGCAAGGAGACGTATTGTGTGAAAAGAAATGGAAGATGTTGTTTAATTGCTGATATATTTATGATCCACGTCACGTTTTCAGTTTCCGTGGCTGTTCTTCCTGTTTGTCCAGAAGTCTTCTCATCAGGGCTCTATAAATAAAGAACTAAGGCAGATGTGTAATATTTAATGCAGCCGAACCGTGTATTACAATGCCGTTATGTGATGACTTTCAAAGAGAAAAGCAAGCACACTCGGAATAAAGTATTATTTTCTTTTTTTAAATGTTTTTTTCGGATTTCATATCGCATTAACACCAAATCCCAACGTGCATTTCGGCTAAACAATCCAATCACCGAGCTTCTAGCTGAGGATCTTGGGTAATCAGTTTGGTGGGTTTGTGGTGTGTATCGCAATGATGCTCGAAATGTCCCTTATAGGCCTACGTTTGTTTCCGGTGACTTTATTTTGAAATTCAGTTCCTGAGGAACGGCTAAAAAGCCAGAGATTATAGAATTAAACGAATAAATAAAAACAAGGATAATTGTGTGTTATTGTTGAGTAAATAACAGTGTGTTATTCAGAAAAGAATAACAAATTCGATTTTAAAATACATTTATTTTACTCACAGACGGCAAAAAAAGTCAGACATTATACGATTTAAAATAAAAACAATAATCGTGGCTTGATATTGAGTAAGAACCGGTAAGAACATGTTTTTATGAACCACACAGCTTCCGGTCTACCAAGACCCGACCAGAAAAAACGTGGCGTATCATATGCACGCAAAACTCTGCCTCAGAACTCAATGGGAATAGTTAGCGTATCATATGCACGAAAAATCGGACTTCTGCGTATCTATTGCACGCATTTCCAATGTGTAAAGTCGTGTCATTTGAACGTAGACTGAAGAGAGTGGGTTGGTTGATGATCAGAGGCTGTTGTTGGGGCTGCAAAAACGTTTTTTTATTTTTGTTTTGTAGGCAGACCATGCAGGCCAGCCCGATAATAGCATTTTTACAAAAAAAGCCCAGGCGAACCTAACATGTGAAAAAATGGCTTAGACCTCAGAGAGTTAAACTTGGGCCTGCGGCCATAGTTTTACTATATTTGTTTTGAAAATCCATAGCGGAGGTTTGTGTCGTACTACATGCGGTGTATTTTGCATATCTCTCAGTAGCCAACGATCTGTGATCTGTTGACTCGGACATAAACTCCGTAATAAATGTAGTCTGTATTTGTATTGTTGATTTAATGTGTGAACGAAGCGATATAGAGAAGGTTAAGCTGTCATTATTAGGCTGTAATTTGTTATATACTGTTGGAGTGGTAAGCAGGCCTATTGTTTTGGGATATTTGTGGAGTTAGGTGGTCCGTGAGTGTTTTTTTATTGGTTAAGTGGTCCTTGGTATCAAGAGCACAATGAAAGTCTCCTCCTATAATATAAAGTCCCTCCAAAGCAGACAGAGTTAGAACAAATCTTTCAGAAAATTATGGGTTATCCTCATTCGGGCCATAGACACTTATAAAATATTGCCTTAAACAACAATATACCTTCCATGGGTCTTGGATGGTTTTTATAAAAATAATTCTGTTTTTTCAGAAAATCTCAGAATTCTGACTTTTTTTCACATGCTGACTGCAGTTCAATTACAAATTCAAAGGTTCTAATGTGCACATAAGTGTACAGCGTAGAAATGGCAATGAACTCCTAAGTCCCGAGCTTCTCCAACAATGCAACATAGTAAGACATATACTGTACAGTACAGTAAAAAAAAATACAAAAAAAAGAAGTCTATATACATTATACATGTAAAATATGATATATACAAGAACAGAAGGTACAATTCAATATTGCACAATAAGATTAGTTTAAACACGGTTTATTACAGTGATAACTATTTAGATAAATAAATTGTAAGATTGGTTGTTCCAATTGCTGATTGGAAGGTTGTGCTAGAGAAAATGTAAATAGATCACTGAAGTCATCAAATAACTTTTACTTTAACCTATTAATTCATTATTAAGGATCTTTCCAAAGATGCTTGTTGCATACCCTGTAAATGATCGACGTTCAGGTAAGTAAACCTTTCAGAGCCATTGAAAATGGGAAAACCCTGCCTGCACACTACTTCCTTGTTTTACCTTCATACTTGTATTGAAATCAGCATTCTTTAATCCTAAAGTGCTTTGGAGAAAGCTAACTCAAGGCAAATGAGTCCTCCATAAAAAAAAGAAAGACTGAGAGGGAAGTGAAGGTTTCTCATGTTAGCTGCTTCCAGTGATACCCCCCCACATTATCCATTTCATCCAGTGTGGTCAGTTCTTGCGGACTTGAGCGTAGAGTTCGGCGGTTTCAGGCTGAGGAGTCGGCCTCTTGTTCCGCTGTATGTGAGCATCGTAGGTTGGGAGAGAGGACGCAGCAGCACGAGGATTGTTGTTCACTCTGACCTCAGCGTATTCTGACGGTTTATTCTGGTCTCCCATCTGGACTTTCCCCCCGTTATTGTTTTTGTTAAAACGGACATCTGCGTTGTGCAACTCCTAGGAAAAATAAAAAGAAAGGAAATTAATGTAAGATTACATTAACAGTAACATTGGATTGAATCATACCTCATTGGTAGGAATCAGCATGTTATCATCTATAATCACTCTCCAGCTCTAGACTCAAGCACCGGAGTACCACAAGGTTCAATACTTGGTCCACTTCTTTTTACCTTTATATTGATAACCTGCCATCTGTCTGTCCTGATGTGGAAACACAGCTATATGCCAATGACACAGTGATATATGTGCATGCCGATACAAACCAGAAGGCTGCTGCAAACTGACCTGTATCTACTTGTCTCTCATCCTTTTTTTATAACTAATGCTGTTGATGTATTGTGATTTTAAAAAGGTGTCTATTATCATCTGGCCGGGGACAACAGCTGGAAATTAGCAATGTTGGCTAAAGCTGCCCCATTTACTGTTTTTGTGACAGTTGATCAATGGGGACTGTCCGCAACACTATAAACAAATAAACTAAACTAAACATCACAACAACAAAAAGGAGGAAACCGAAATATTACAAAAATCGTTAGCAAGATAAGCTATCTCTATAATGTTGATCTAATGACACATATTCACTTCTTCTTCATTGTGTCAGCTTAATATCTCGTTCCTGGTTCAAAGTCTGTTGTTGAGCACAACATATTTTAGTAACCAGCAGAGCAGGTGAGTGATTCTACAATTTAGGGTACATTCCATGTCCATTGATGTCCATTGATGATAATTATAATTATTCTAACTATTTTCTTCAAAAATATCATATTTTGCCTATTATTGGAAAGCATGTTATAATATCACACAAACATTATGTGCATCCTATCTTTATTTAGCTTGAAATGTGTCATGATGTTCTTAAATTGTCAGTTTTTGCTCTGTCCGTTTTTCAGTTGAGGGTGTCTTGGTTTCAAAATAATGAATAAAAACCATTAAAGTAAATAAAAAAAAGTATTCATTTATTTCAAAAGTCTAAATACTAAAGAATAATAACATCTTTTTAATTGATTTCCTCCTTTAAATAATTTAAATATCTTAATATATGAATGTCCGCAAAAGTTCTGTCAACTATGTTACGAACAGCACTCCCCCCTTTAACTAAAAAATGGTTTGTCCCAATACCATGTCACCAGCATCACATGATGCCATGTTCCTCTTTGGCAGACATTTTGAACACACTGTGGTGATTGTCCTCTAATCTTTTACAATATTTTATGTATAATAGCACATTGTCAATGAGTATATTAATTGACCATCAACAATGTTACGTACATTGTTATGGTTTACAATTGTTTAATGATTTTAATTCAATTATATGTTCAAATGTGATGTTAACCTGTTCAAGAAAATGACATGGTCATCCAAGCAAGGCCTACCATTGAAATGATGGGTCAAAATAGGGAAATTGTCAACTAGGTTACCTGTCAACTAAGTTACCCAGTACTGTAATAACTGTAGTAACTTAGTTGACAGGTAACCTAGTTGACAATTTGTATGACATGTAGACGTCATTACACATCATTATCAATGGAATTTTGCACTTCTGCCTTGAAATGAACATAGTGCTGATGGTTAATAATGTGTCCAGTCAACTATGTTATTTGCGTCAAATGCTTGACTTTCATTGTCAACTATGTTGCACCTCATTTTTTCAAATTTAAAATATCTAAAATAGTGCTTCTGATATCCTTTATAGTATAATGTATCTACACAGGTTGGAGTTTTACATGACATCTCTTAAAACTATCAAAATGACCTGTATGGTAGTTTTATAATACAAAATATCCCTAAACTTAATGACAGTGCTGAACATATCACATGAAAAAACAAAACTTTAATACAATTATTTTTTAAACTTTAAAAAATCTTTGGATATATGGTAGAATAGACTCAAGAGCCTTTCAAATTTGATTTTACTTGAAGTGCAGAACTTAATCAAATGATTGTAATGACATCAAGTTTGTCCGTAACATAGTTGACAAACTGAGTAGTGAAAACATCCTTTCCCTTAAAATAAAATAAAATAAAAAAATGTTTAAGCTTTGCAACTAGTGGATATGTTACACTGAGGAATATACTAACTTGAACCACTGATTGTTCTATTGAGAAAGAACACTTTCTTTGTACTGTTTTGTTGATGTGAAATGCACCCTAAATTATAGAATCACTCAGGTACATGCTCTGATGACTTTTACCTGACTTCTTGTGTACGCCCCGTTGTCCTTGCCTTCAACTCCTTTAAAACGTGAGAAATAAACAAAGCTTAGAATAACTCAATGAAGGACAGAAATCTCTATGAACACACAAACTCATGTTACACGTAATATACTTACCCGTTCTGGTGTTGGTGTTTTCAGCAGTAGTTTTTTATTTGGTTTTCTGTTTAGAGAGATCATTAGTCATTAGTCTCTGCAACACAACAATGATACAAGCAGCAATATATCTAGTTATTGGTATTGCATGCATGATAGAAAAAGTAGTTCTTTCTCATAAGAGCTGCAACTTTCATTTGATATACATTTATAGTCCTGAAAGTATTTGTTACGAATGATTTACAAGCATATACTTTCAAACAGTAATGTAGAGCTCTATAATGGCGCTTTTCCACTGCAGGGCCTCGCACGGTTTAAGCGTGCCGTGCCAAACCCGGCCCGCTTTTTTTGCTTTTCCATTAGGGGTAGTTCCGGCTCAGGGCTACTTTTTCACCTTTTTTCTGGCCTTCCAAAATTGAGGTTCTTACCGGGCAAACAACCGGGCTGAATATGCTAATCTAGTGACGTAAACACTCTCGACTGCTGAATGGTCAGAGAGAATCGCTGGCAAGGGGCTACAACTACAACAAAATGAACATATTTTACCGTGATTAAATTGTAATACACATTTCAAAATGATGCCGAAGTAACAACATACTGATACCGGTTAGTAAAAACCATGAATTAATGCTTTGCCAAGTCTGCAGACAGACGGCAGGCGAAACACCTTTTAAAATGTGTGTTTTCTGAATGGAGATCGGCTAAGCTAACATTGTATATGCTCCAACCGTCCACACTCACAACAACGGCCTATACAGACATAAAAAACCAGCGACTGTATTCGCCATGACACAGACAGTCTGTGGTTTGTACTTGTTTAACTTTTGTCTAACAGATATGAGGAGCTGTGAGCTCTGAGTGCTAACGGCTAACGGCTAACGGCTGATGTTGGTTCTGTGGTTCGCATTGAAGATGACGTCACGGCTCCGCCTACACTGCGTTACTATAGTTACTGCCCCAGCTACTAAACTGTAATGGAAACGCAGCATAAAGTGAGCCTGGCCTACCAGGCAAGGCCTAACTATACCGTACTAAGCCGTGCGAGGCCCTGCGGTGGAAAAGTGCCATAAGAGTCTCACCATACTTTAACTCATGGTGGTGAATCATATATTCCATCACAGTTAAATATTCATACCTTGCAAAATCTAAATGTTAAACTTTGAAGTTGTACAGTGTCGAGGTGCGGCTCCATTGTGAAATGACACAAACGAGTCATAACAAAAGGGCTTAGGAACATATGGAGAATATATAATAAGAGCAGGCCCTTTGATGAACATGGTAGGTTGAGTAAACAAGGTTGTTACACACAATGTCCACACCATTCTGGCTCCACATTTTCTGGCTGATATCTTCCAATGTGCTGATCCTGAAACCTCTTCCTGCCTGGTTTTTGAGTCAAGCTTTTGGGTCTACACTTGGAGATACTGAGCAATAACTTTTCCCATACTTGTAATTGAGTATTACTATGAAAATAGATTTATGTTATATACTTAAGATCTTTTCCGCACTTACTTTTTGTCATGAAAGCAGTACCACACAATAGCAGCTACAACACAGAGGACGACTAAAACACCGATTACTATTCCAGCGATGCAACCACCCGTACAGCTTGGTGGGTCTTGAATAAAACAGGATAAAAGAACATGATTTTTACATCATTCTGTAAACAGGAACTGTCTCATTATCTCAAAATGCCTGTGGATAAAAACCATATTACATTTCTCCCCATATGAGATTTCATAGCCAGTTATACAAACCTATAACATGATTTGTTAAGCATTGTTCATGTTGTTCAAAATGCATTTTAAATGACCATAAACCATTGAGTCCAGGCTCATTTTATTTACAGTCCCTGTTCTATTAATGGCATTAAAACATTGGGTAACACTTTATATTAAGGTACACACATTCACCATCAACTAGTTGTTGATTAACATGCATATTAGCAGTATATTGGCTCTTTATTAGTCATTATAAAACACTTACTAATGCCTTATTTTACATGACCGTATTCTACAAGTAATAAGCCATTAGTTGAGAGTTTTTCCTCAATAACCCTCTAATTAGTGCTTATTTATTGAAAGTAAGGAAGTTGTTGTACATGAGTTTTGGTCTTAATATGCTCAATATGGGCCTAATAAGGCAGTAGTACCACAAGAATAGTAATTCTCCCATAATAACACTTAACAAATATGGTCTATTCTTATGTAACAAGACGTGAAACTATAAGTGTTAATTGTGTCTAAATAACAACAAAATGTGTATTTCTATCTATGCTGTGGGTATTTCTATCTATGCTGTGGGTTAAAAACAAAAAAAATGTTTAAAGGTGAAGGAGAATATAACACTGCAGTGGCTGGGAATAAACCTCATGATCAAGATGAGATCATTAATATTCATGGCTGCATATTGCCACACAATTGTTTTTACTTATTATCTTATGACAATGATACAAGGACCAAAAATGTTTATTTGAAGGATTTTAGAAATGCCATGCACAATAGAGGGGGACTTGAATTTCAGTTTTTGTTAATGTTTTGTCAAACATTGATTTAACTAATCAGTTTTTTCAGACTTTAATTTGTAATGTTAGTTCTTTATGATAAATGTTCATTATGATGAAGTTCAATTTGGCTAATCTAGAAAGTATACCTATATAACTGAATTCATTGTCTCTATGTACATATTTAGCATTTGCTGAAATGTACGAGACGTTAGATAAATCTTCAAACTCAAAGTAACAAACATGTAATATATTGTTGATTACAATTTATGGAAATACCATTAAAAATAAGCATATTGTTAATCAACTCAGTGGTGAAGTGACTCACAGTAGATGGAGAGGGTTACTGGATCACTGGTGCCCTCACTGACAGGATTAGATACACGGCAGCTGAACGGTCCCTGGTCGTAGCGGGTCACATTAATTATAGTTAAAGTGGATCCTCCATCAGTGATCTGAACTCTGTCACTTCCTGTAACCTCAGAGCTGCTGTTCAGCCAGAGGAAAGAGAGAGAGGATCCAGAGGAGGAGCAGGACAGACTGACAGAGCTGCTGAACTCCACCAGCTCTGTTGGTTCTGAGGTTACCATTACATTGGAGACTGGTGCTGTGGGTGAAACACAAATAATATTTTATAAAGTTACAGTAGAAGAAAATACTGCAGGGGCTGGTAATGAATCTCATATTAACGAGGTGTTGATTATTTATGGCTGAACATTAAACATCATACAAGCTCCTGCCGCAACAAAACCAACATTTTCTCACTCATTATTTTATGACAACTGTGCAAAGAAGAACATGCTCATAAACTGTTTCATGCTCAATTGTTATGCATAATGTCAGCATTAAACGAGATGCAACAAGTGGAGCTTTCTCTCACTGTATACGTCCAGTCTTGTGTTCCCTGTCTTTGATGGTTCTGCAGCTGGAAAAATGCTGACGATGTATTCTCCACTGTCAGTTTGAACCAGGTTCCTGAGCTCCAGAGATCCAGTAGACATGAAGAAGGTGATCCTGCCTTCATACCCTGGAACAGTGAAGTTGTTAACATTGAAAGTAAATATATCCCTAATACCAAATTTCCAGTTCACTATTTGAAATGGTGTTCCTGGAGTCAGTGTTGTGTTGAACATCACTTTCCCTCCCACAGCTGCGTTCAGAGGACCGTCTGGCAACACACCAGCTCCTTCAGTTAAACCTGGAGAAAGACAGAGGTCATTGGAAAATAAGCCCTGGGACAAAATCCTTCATTACAGTCCAAAACAAAAACACAGAATGATTAAAAAATGTCACTTTTTATTTGTATAAGTAAAAAAATAGACACCTTGATATTTACTCAATCACATGTCAAATGTCTTACTGAAAATAAATCAAAATTGTCTCAGCAATTAACTTTTAGCAGTCATACTTTTGGTCTTCTAACTATGATGCTTTTGAGTCACAAAATAATAAAAAGCAGACCTCCAGATTAATAGCTAAACTCATTTCTCACAACTTGTTTACCAATTCAGCAATTGTTATAAGTGTAGGAAGTGTCGGTATAGGAAGAGCAGTAATGTAAGATTCTCACCTGTGAAAGCCAGAGAGACTATCCATAGGAAAGCGAAAATATCCATTGATGTATCTCTGTGAGATATGAACAGCCACAGAAATGTCAGCCAACAAACTTTGACTGTTCTGATAAATGTGAGCCTCTTGCCGTTCTACCATATCATTGAGTAAATGCAGAACTACCTTCGTGTTGAGGTACAAAGTTTCTGCATAATTAGTCAAACCCAGTGAAGCTGCAGACATGTCCTAACGCTGCAAGACATCGCCCTCTAGTGGTGTAAATATGTTTGCATGCCATAATGAGACAACAGCTGATTTAGTAAATACATATTTCATTTAGGCAAAACTAAGGACATTTCAGGTTATGGCTAATTTTTAAACAATAATAAAATGCATGAAGCAAAAATAATTGTTTGGTATAGATCTATCAGTTTTTTTGTTTGACCAAAGAAAACTTGAAATTATGAAACAGCATCCCGGCATGACAATCGTGACCTGAAAGTCGGACCTCTGAGATGAAAGTCTGAATTCTGAGAAAAAGTCAGAATTCAGACTTTAAAATAAAAATAATTCAGTTTTTTCAGAAAGTCGCAGAATTCTGACTTTTTTTCACATGCTGCAGTTAAATAAAAAAATGCAAAGGTTCTAATGTGCACATAAGTGTACAGTGTAGAAATGGCAATGAACTCCTAAGTCCCGAGCTTCTCCAACAATGCAACATAGTAAGACATATACAGTACAGTAAAAAAAAGAAGTCTATATACATTATACATGTAAATAAAATATGATATATACAAGAACAGAATGTACAATTAAATATTGTACAGTAAGATTAATTTAAACACGGTTTATTACATTGTTAACTATTTAGAAAAATAAATTGTAAGATTGGTTGTTCCAATTGCTGATGGAAGGTTGTGCTAGAGAAAACGTAAATAGATAACTGAAGTCATCAATAATTTTTACTTTAACCTATTAATTAATTATTAAGGATTTTTGAAAAGATGCTTGTTGCACACCCTGTAAATGATCAACAGTATAGGTAAATAACATTACAGAGGAATTACAATGGGAAAACCCCGCCTACACACTACTTCCTTATTTTACCTTCATATATTGAAATCAGCATTCTTTAATCCGAAAGGCAAGTTGAAGGAGTGTGATCTCTTTTGTATGATTTGATGATATTACAGAAAGAAATGGAAATAGCTGTGATACACTTCATCATCCTGGGAGTCATCTCAGGTGAGCTCTTACCATTTGATACTCTTCAGCAGCTAAAAGTGTTTGGTCATCAAAGTTTAACCATTAAATATTGGTCAGTCAGTTTCTCTCTCAGTGGACAGACGTTTCCCTGTTGTTTAAATCTAATGTTTTTAAGAGGTTTAGAACCCAAACCTACTGTGAAACCTGTTTAGCAATTTGAAGATCACCTTAACTTAATTCAGATGTTTGTTTTGTTTGCAGTTTTAGAAAAACGTTAAAACTATAAAAGAACATTAAAAAGAGTCATTAGGCTTCTTGTACCAAGAGGAACTGGATTTTAATTATTCAGAAATAAATTAGATCACTTTGTCTGCTGCTGTTTTGTGTTGTGAATGATTTCTACAGTAGATCCTCTCTCTCTCTCTGTCTCTCTCCAGGTTTAACTGAAGGAGCTGGTGTGTTGCCAGACGGTCCTCTGAATGCAGCTGTGGGAGGGAAAGTGATGTTCACCACAACACTGACTCCAGGAACAACTTTTCAATCATTGGTCTGGAAGTTTGGTGCTAAAGATATACATGTATTACATACATACTTTGGTATCAACATCACTGAACCAGAGTATGAAGGCAGGATCACCTTCTTCATGTCTACTGGATATCTGGAGCTCAGGAACCTGCTCTAACTGACAGTGGAAGATACTCAGTTGACATGTATATAGCTGGAGCACCACCACAGTCAGGGAACACAGGACTGGACGTATACGGTGAGAAAGTTTCACATGTTGCATATCTTTCTCTGCTGAATGAAAATATGCGATTGAGCAATTAAACAATGATATAGGCCTTTTATTCTTTGCACCACCATCATCAAATACAAATGTAGAAAATGTTGCTTTTTTTTGGATGGAGCTTGTAAAAACTTTCAATGTAGAATCATGAATAATCAATATCTCCTCTTAAGAAGAGACTTTAGCCACTTCAGTGTTTTCTTCGACTGTAACTTTATAAAATATTGTTTGTGTTTCTCCCACAGAGCCAGTCTCCAATGTAACGGTAACCTCCAGCAGCACAGAGCTGGTGGAGTTCAACAGCTCCGTCAGTCTGTCCTGCTCCTCCTCTGGATCCTCTCTCTCTTTCCTCTGGCTGAACAGCAGCTCTGAGGTTACAGGAAGTGACAGAGTTCAGATCACTGATGGAAACTCCACTTTAACTATAATTAATGTGATGCGCTACGACCAGGGACCATTCAGCTGCCGTGTATCTAATCCTATCAGTGAGGGCACCAGTGCTCCACTAAACCTACTCATCATCTACTGTGAGTTACTAACCTGCATGCTCAGTATATTTACCAAACAAGATCTAGTTGCAAAGACTTTGGATAATTGTCAGTTTCTTCTGTTGTCCTTTTGTTCATGCATGGGTTTATAACATATTAAACACATTTCCCCCTCCTATTTGAATCCAATATATCATCCTGCACACTACAGCACAGTCTGAACTAAATCATTGTAAATCAGGAACCTATATTTAGAAACTGTTCATTGCATCCTTGCTATGCAATAGAAGTTCCTTATATTTGTATAATAAAGCAGTTGTGAATACTAACGTATTGCTGTTGTATTAACCCTAAATTCAGATGGCCCAGAAAATACTAGTTGGGAAATATCTCCGCCCGAAAAACACCATCAGGAAGGATCAAACATCAGCCTGTCCTGCTCGGCTGACTCCGACCCTCCTGCCCAGTTTCAGTGGTTTCTGGATGGAGACCTGCTGTCTGATGGACCAGAGCTCAAACTGATGAACGTTCAGATAAATCAAAGTGGAAGCTACAGCTGTCAGGCCTTTAACGACAAGACTCTGAGATATGAGACGTCTGCGCCTGCATCCATCTCTGTACTGAGTAAGTTTGCATTGAGAGGTGTAATGCATATAGATGTGATAAGAAAGGTTTACTCAAATCTCTTTTCCTTACTGCAAAATATCAGTTAAAAAAGGAACCTTTGTTTAACTTAAAGCAATAAACTCCTACTATTGTGAGTATTTTGAGACTAATATAGAGAATACAAGTACAATAAACATACTTTTGCAAGATCATATGCTTGATATGTTCTCGATGTGTTTCCTACATTTTTAATAACAACAGGTAAATACATTTAAATAGTTTTTATTTCTTTAATCTTTAAACAATTACATTCGAACAAATGAAAGAAAAGTACCTGAAAAGTTTGATTCCTTTAACTCCCACTGTTTTGATTCAGTTGTACAATAAATCCTACAATTAATGAAGCCGTTTTCTGTTTTCTGTTTTCTGTTAGTCAGTGTGGAAACTGACAAAATATATTCCTAAGAATATAGTTGTGTATAGAGTATAGTTATAGAGCAGGGGTGTCAAACTCAATTTCATCGCGGGCCACATTCGCATAAAGGTTGCATTCAAAGAGCCGGTTGTAACTATATAAATATATAATATATATATAAATTAATGTATTATATTACATTATTGCCTATGAATTGGATTATTATCAGATAGGATAATAACTTAGTAATTAACTATGTCTGAAAGCAGAAGTCCAGGGCAAATAATTGCAAGTCTCTTCAGTGTGCATGTCACAAAACGAGATGCATTGTGGGACATGTAGTTTATGGGCAACCTGCTCGGCATGTAACCATATAATAAACGTATTATATTCTTTGCAAGCTCTTGCGGGGCCACATAAAATGAAGTCGCGGGCCGGATTTGGCCCCGGGCCTGAGTTTGAGACCCTGTTATAGAGTATAGATGATATTTCTGAGCGATAGGTTGTCCAAAACAGTGCATTTAAAAAAACTGTTGGCAGTCAGACACTCAGCATGTTATATATTCAGGGGAAGTAGTCAAATGTTTGCATTTATAAAGAGGAACTGTTCCTTATATATTTATTAACTCAGTCATTAAATCAGCTACTTTGTTCCTGCTTTTATATCTTTCACCTGATCTTTTGCTCCACAGAGAAAGTATCAGGCGCTTCGGTCACATCTCCATCAAACCTGCGATTGAGGGGAACTCTTTCAGATTAATCTGTGACGCTGCTGGCTCTGTCTTTACCAGAGAGTGGAGAAAGGGTGTCTTAGATCTGACTCTGACTGTAAACATGACCCTCACCAACAACAACAGAGAGCTGTCTTTCAGCAGTCTGAATAAAGACGACACAGGAGATTATTCCTGTATTATCAGCAACCCCCTCAGCAGGGGCGATAGTCAATTCTGCTGTGATTTATAGAAACAACACTGAACTCTGTGACAGTGGCAACTACTACTGTGAAGCGATGAATGATATAACCGGGAGACAATCATCAGCGGTCCATGAACTGACCGTAACACATACAGGTAGTGAGTTAGTAGTAAGAGCACATTAAAATCAGAAGGAACATATCTTAGTGGGCTCCAACAAATAATTTTCATTATTATAAAACAGCACCTGTTTAATCAGAATTAAGGAACGTGACATCTCTCAAAATCTTAAACTCAAATCAAACAATCAAACATGCTGTTCTAATTTCTAGAAGTGCTTGTGATTTTATCTTTTTAATTTATCTGTGCCTGTGAGCTTTTGTTTGCACTTATGTGCTTGTGCTTATTTGTGCCTTTTATCCACAGGGATGATGAGATGAAGAGACAGTTCAAGTTACAGAATGATGTAAAAGTCATTTTATCTCCTGTTTTATTTTAGTACCACCAGGCTGTTCGGGTGGTTGCATCGCTGGAATAGTAATCGCTGTTTTAGTCGTCATTGGAGCTGTCGGTGGAGGGTACTACGTTTATAACACAAAGTAAGTTGGAACATCTATACTGCAGTCTGTGTAATGAAAAGTAACAGTTTGAATTGAGTTGATCTGTTTGCATGTCTATATTTTATCATTGCTTTTAGAAAACAACAACAAAGCAGTAACACAATCAGAAACAACAAAGCTGAACCACCATCTGATAATAAAGGTTAGTATTCATGTGATCAAACTGTACATATGTATTCAAAATAAGGTATTAACACTTTTCTTTCCTCCTAGAACTAGAAGAGGCTGTGTATGTAAACACTTCAGCAATATATGAGAATTTATAGACTCAGCCGTCTTCTTTGTGCTCAAGGTACGTTTAAGATATGATATATGTTCAAAGGTTTCTGTAGAAATATTTAACTTAGTTTATCTGAAGGAACCACTATAGAACCACATTATCAGACCACTCATTGAACATACACTTGATTAAAGCTCTTTGACACTTCCCTCTTTTCACTTCTCGTTCAACAGGCCGTTCAGAGGAAGAAGAACTTCACAACATAAAGACAAAGCGGCCCTGAAATGTTATCACATTATTTTAAATGCTTTTCTAATGTGTCAGCAAACACTTATATGTACAGTGTAGTAATACCATGAATTTCACATTTTAAAAGGTCACCTATTATGCAAAATCCACTTTATCATGTCTTTTCTACACTGTAAAAAATGGCTGTGAAATCCACAGTTATTTACAGTGTTTGTGCACAGTAAATGTCTGTATCCCATATTAGAGTATAATTCCGTGTTTCCAACCAAAAATTACAGCAACTCTGGAGTTACTGTAGAAATAGCAGTAGTAACGTCCCAACTGTATAAAATCACAGTAACCAACAATGTACTGTAGATATTCACAGTAACCAACAATGTACTGTAGAAGTAAAAAGATATGATTCTACACTGTATTGAAGTAAACATGTATTATTTTGAATTGTATTTTAGTGAACATGTATTGTTTGAACTGTTTTAGGTAATCACAACGGTTTTGGGTAATCACATATATAGAAATGATATTCTCACTTTCAACTCACTGACCCAGAGATCCTGTTTCACACACACACCGCTCCTTTTCACCCCCACACACAGATGTTCTTTTTAAGGTCGTTAAGGACATCATTAAATATGTGCACAAAGGTTTAAATGTCTGAGAAGGAATAGTTTATGTGAAAAAACTCCCATGGGAAAGTAATGGAGTGAAGATCGGGGCAGAGATAAGGATTGACTTTTGACCTTGTGAAATTTGGAATCTCACGTTCTGGTCAGAAACTATTGAACCCGACCAGAAGTGAATCCAGCCAGTAAGGACACCTGGGGGATGTGAGCAGCTCACACAGCTCCTCCTCACGGACTCTCTAATTCGCTTTGGAGTAAAAGGGGGAGGGAAAAGTCAACCATCTCCGCCCCAAAATATGATTATGAATACTGTTGTTTTGTATGTAAAATGCTTTCTTGTTTGGTGAGTTGGCAGGTCCCGATATCTGTGTCCGCATCGCATCACAAACCTGAAGTCACTTTCTTCTTGTTTGATGAGTTGGCGGGTCCCGACACCTTTATCCGCATCGCATCACAAACCTGAAGTCCGGAGTACTCTGTATAACTTGTATATGTGTTTGGTTTCCTACCAGAAGTAAACTCAGATAATTGTTATAACTTTTGATTCCGGTGTTTTCAATTCCTTTCTTATTTAATAGAGACCAGCCTCATTCAACGAACGGCGCGGAGAGGGGGCTATCAGCCACCAGATAGGTGTTCTGCTCCAACAATATTCACATTAACCAACAATGTACTGTAGAAGATCACAGTAACCAACAATGTACTGTAGATATTCACAGTAACCAACAATGTCCTGTAGAAGATCACAGTAACCAACAATGTACTGTAGAAGATCACAGTAACCAAAAAAGAAAGAACCAACCGAAAAACCCATTTCTAGAATAGCTAAAATATCTAAAATATCTTAAATAAACCAACATATTTTTCATAATATACATATTCTTGATGCAGTGTAATTACTAGTTTGGCTATACTAGATATTGTATATACTTAGTAGATATATATTTTTAAGACCGTATGTCTTTGCAAACCGGAAGAACTACAAATGTGATGCTGATTCATACAAAGAATGTGTCTTGGCATTGCACCTTAAAAACGCACACAGAGGAATAAAAATAGACAAAAGTAAGGTAATAATCATCAATTTTATTATTATTGTGGCGGCTCAATCCCAGTCCTTTTGAGTCGCCGAGAGGCTAAGTTTGGCTATAGGCTGTGACGCGTTTTCAAAGAGAAAGTCCACACCGAAGAATATAGTCTGACAATATTTAATAAAACAACAACTAACGACAAACTATAGGGACAAAAACGGTCAACAGAAAAAAATAGGCTTGTTTGAGATGAGCTGCGGCTCGCCTCGAAAGTAGACGAGAATAGCCGATTGCAGCTGGGGGAGGTCTCAAAAAGCTCGCCTGAAGTCGGACAGCTCGGAGTCGGCTTGACTCGGTTTGCAATGGCGGAAATTGCGTTGGCGTTCTTCGTTGCAGATGAAGTGGATGCAATAGAAATCCCACAATTATTATATCACTACAAATGAATGACTCAAGTGTCTGTTCATTTTAAAACAAATCAATACAAGGGGGGTTGAATCCTACATGTAAAAGACAGAACCACTTATTACTTTTCAAAACTACTAAAGAATGCACAAATTTGTTTAATCGTTAATGTCAGATATGTACTAGTAAATACATTGTTCCTGCTCAAGATTAGATTCAACTTTATTGTTATTGCACATATTACAGGTACGAAATGCAGTTTAGCTTCTAACCAGGAGTGCAAAAAGCAGTAAAGTGAAAAGTAATGTACACAAAAAATATAGAATGAATTGAATGATGAACAAATAAAAGTGAGGGGTATGAACAACAGGACACAGGAATGGTTTAAATAAACTGGGTTTTTTATTCACCCAAAAGTCCACAGAAAACATCATAAATCAATAATTTCTAATAACTAGGCCTATAAAAGAGATCAACAGAAAGTACCTCAAAGAAACATGGCATCAACTTAAAGGTAAGTTTGAGAAACCGGCTCGAGATAAACTTGTTATATTCCATGGAATGCTCTTAACATCCCGATAGCAATGAATATTTTAAGTGCTTTGACAAAAAATCCATTAAAAGAAATCATCTGTGGAAGCCGTAATACTGTAAAAAGTATGACCAATCATTTTAGCCGGCCCGGCTAAAATAACTGGATGGCCTACCTGCCTGTCAGCCTTCCATCGGGGCACGAAACTTATCTCGTGCCCTCATTGGTCATGTGCGCGTTTGTGTGTGTTGGAGGAGGGGCTCTATAAGGAAGTGGCAGATTTTCTCCGGTTGTGTATTTTCAAATTCTAGCGATCTCGAGCCGGTTTCTCAAACTTACCTACCCCACTTTAACAGGTGTTAACTCACAAACTGACATGCTACAAAGAAAAACCAAGGAACCTATATAGTGGCTTGGCCAAACGAAGTTGAAACCAAGGGATAATTTATAGTAACAGAAAACACAAAGGACACTGACAAAACCCAAATCCCCCTTTGACATGGAAGCAGGTGGTTTGTCCCAATCTGTCCCACTCCTGCAGTATTTATGAGTCCTCAGCACTCGGCCACGCCCTTTGCTGAACCAGGTAGTAACCTCCCCCAATGGACATGGTAACTCAAGAGACAAAGAAAGTAACTAATATAACAATTTTGTCAGTTAATTATGTAAACCGTAGCCAAAGTTTGACAGTCCGACGTCAGCTGCATAGTGAAAAAGCAAGTTAAGCTAAATGTACTTGGCTAGCTTATCAAAATGTCTTACACGTGTAAGGTTTGTAAGTTCAGTACAGGGTCCATTCCTGCATGCATTTGGTTGTTTGTATTCAAAGTGTTTTCAAATATTGTGTATTATCTAAGATAGTGATAATGTATTTGCCAAACAGTGCCTTTTGTTGTGTCTCGTCAAATGTGTTAGTTATGTTTATGTATTATGTCTGTCATTTCATGTTTAGTCAGGTTTCATGTTTATTCACGTCATGTCAGGTCTGTCTATTTATATTCATTCATCTCTAGTTAAGTCCCCGTGTTCATGTCGTGTCTCGTTTTCCATTTCCCGTTTTATTTGTACTTCCCTCTAGTCTCTCATTTCAGGCCCTGTTACTTCCTCCCTTTGTGTGTTTTCCCGCCATCGTCAGCGGTCTGCCCCGCCCCTGATTGTTTCCACTTGTTCACACTCACCTCATGTTCAAATATTCCGGTCTTCCCCTGTTCTGTGTCAGTTTGTGTTTGCCCACGTGTGGTCGTGCCAGGCCTCAGCAAAGAGAGGATAGTTTCCAGTCTTGTTAGGTTTGTTAGTTGTAAGTTTATCTTAAGTTCTCTTTTTATTATGCTTAGTTTTTTCCTCCTTGTGAGCGTTTATTTTGTTAT
>JAAOOA010001232.1:42500-143383 GCA_012861695.1 Trematomus loennbergii | reverse complement strand
ACTCAACATTAAATGAATGGGAACAAAACAAAAGTCTTCTTCAGAAAGTAAACTTTATTAATGTAAAACTAATATTACTTTAGATGAACTTTATTCAGACGTTATCGTTACTAAATATTAAAAACATAGATTTACTTTTTACAACTAACATCTATTCCAGTTCCTTCAAGAATCAGACAACATCTAAGTCTGCAGTTCTTACTTTAGTAGCTACAAATGAAAATATGAATAAAACAACATTTACAACTGAATGGATGTAAGTTAATGATGTAGAAGAATCAGGATGAATATCTAATGAAACATGAGATCTCCAGCAGTAACAGAGAGTCAGTGAACTGACCTGAGAGTCTGCAGTCTGCAGTCTGGACTCTCCAGAAGATCTCTCAGCTCCACTCCTGAATCCTTCAGAGCGTTGTCACTCAGGTCCAGATCTCTCAGATGGATGTTAGACTTCAGAGCTGAGATCAGAGCAGAACAGCTGATCTCTGACAACCTGCAGCCCCACAGTCTGAATAAAGAAAACATGATGTAAGTTTAGAAAACAATGTTCCTGTTTGAAATAACTCCAGGTTTAATAATCTGTTCAGAGTTAAACAGGGTTTCAAAGGTCTCCTATCTGCTATCTTTAGGCATATATTCTGGGTCTCAGATATATAACAATATATAAAAACATCTCTATGATGTGTTTTGCTCCAAATACCAAACAGATCCTGCATTTTAGAAATCCCTCACATCCCTCTGTTCCAACTGTTAGAGAAGAGCAGGTTCGGGTCCTTAGCTTAAAAAAGAGGAGGGGGAGCTAATGCCTGATCAGAATTACCCGGCAGATTCAGCTAAATGCTGCCGTGATTAAACTCCATCATGTTCCAAACCACATCAAGGATTCTCTCTGAAACAGCATGGAGCTCAAACTCTTTCTCTCTCTCAGGTTTACCACAAGGTGAGTTCCTTTTGATTTCCTGCTTCTTCACACATGCTCTCTCCAGTACAGGTTAGCTCTGAGTGTTAGCATGCTAATGTAAACACAGACCATATTACTTCCAGAACACGTCTCATTGTTTCTGACAGCAACGTTTCTGATTGGCCCGTGGGTGTAAAGCCCGCCCATATTTTAGTAATGTCGTCATGACGCAGCAAATCTGGATCAGCTCCGTTGTTCCCCCGTTTTTAGAGATGTGGGTACGGAGGAAAAGAGAGAGGGGTTTATTTCCTGACACTTTGTGAGTCTCCTGACACACCGGGGACACACCGGAGACACACCGGGGACACACCGGGGACACACCGGGGACACACCGGGGACACACCGGGACACACCGGGGACACACCGGGACACATCGGGGACACACCGGGGACACACCGGGACACACCGGGGACACACCGGGGACACACCGGGGACACACCGGGGACACATGGTGATGTAGAGAAGACATCATAAAGTGCATTCTGCATGATAGGTCCCCTTTAATGTCAGAGATGATGCAGAAACAATCCACTGATAATCTGGAACTTTAACTTTGATCAGATGTTTATCAACTCCTTCATCTCCCTCACAGCTCATCAGTACTGACAGCATCTCCACTGACTCATGGAGCACAGAGTGAGTCTGTGGAAGCTCAAACACTCTCCCTCACACATTCACCTTCTCTCTGTTACTCTGATCAATATGCAGTCATTAGCAAAAGTGGAACAAATAATTTAAATGTATTTGTTCAAATTCAGAAAATCATAAATACAAACAGATGAAGTTCAGTCAGTGAACTGACCTGAGAGTCTCCAGTCTGCAGTTTGGACTCTTTAGTCCAGAGATCAGCAGCTCCACTCCTGGATCCTTCAGAGCGTTCCCTCAGTTCCAGATCTCTCAGATGGGAGGAGTCAGACTTCAGAGCTGAGGCCACGACTTCACACTGAGTCTCTGAGAGTCCACAGCCAGTAAGTCTATAATACACATATATTACAACATGTGTTAAAAAGAGGAAACATAATAACTTGAAGCATTTGACGAAAATAATATTTGAAATGTTCTGATTGAGATTTGCTGTTTTCCATTTTATATAATATATATAATAGTGTAATGTGTTGTCAGTGTGATCTGATCACATGTCTGGGCTCCTGCTGTCACTGACTGTTACCAAAGAAACAGAAATTAAATAAATCACTTGACAATATGAGAGATGTAGATATTTAAATGTTAATTAATATTTAGATGTGAATGATGGATGTTTTGTCTTCTCTGAGCATCTGGAAATGTACTGCGCACACAAACACAGTTAACAAACCAATAAAGTTTCAATATTTTAAACTGAATACCATCAGATGTTCTCACTATATGAGCATTAAGACATAACTCTGTTATTGGTGGGAGATTATATAGATCTGATTTTAAACTCTAACACATTGTGATCAAATCGTGTGTTTAATGATAAAGAAACTACTAGAAAGTAATAATAACTGATAACTGTAAGTCCTGCTGTGTGGTGTGATCACATGCTGAGGAACCTCTAAAGTCCTTCATGTGTTTGACATGTCGCCTCTCAGTATTTAAACAGCAGAAATGTTATCGTGTTTATTTGAATAATTAAACTCCTGATCCACATTAGTTTATAAAGTGAATCACATCTGGACTTACTTGGCCTTCCTGCAGTTCCTCACAGCTGGAATCAGTCTCTGTTTCCCCTCCTTTGATGTGTTGTACTGACTCAGGTCCAACTCATCCAGAACCTCCTCTGACATCTGCAGCATGTAGGCCAGAGCAGAGCAGTGGATCTCAGAGAGTTCCTTTGATCTGTTCCCTGACTTCAGGAACTCTGTGATCTCCTGATGTACTGAGTGGTCCTTCATCTCTGTCAGACAGTGGAAGATGTTGATGCTCCTTTCAGGAGAGATGTTATCACTTCTCATCTCCATCAGGTTGTAGATGGCTCTCTGGATGACTTCTGGTCTGTTGTCTGTGCGACCCAGCAGGCCTCCTAACAGTCTCTGGATGACTTCTGGACTGTGTCTGTGCGACCCAGCAGGCCTCCTAACAGTCTCTGGATGACTTCTGGACTGGTGTCTGTGCGACCCAGCAGGCCTCCTAACAGTCTCTGGTTGGACTCCAGAGAGAGGCCGTGGAGAAAGCGGACAAACAGGTCCAGGTGGCCATTTCTACTTCTGAGGGATTTCGCCATGGCTCCTTTTAGAAAGACATCCAGGGATGGGTACTCCTGATCACTGAATTTACTGTTCTTATAGGGCCAGTCTTTCTTCAGGAAGTCCTTCAGTACCTTTGTCTTCCTGTTGGTGTAACAGTGCAACATGTAGACTGCAGCCAGAAACTCCTGAACGCTCAGATGAACAAAGCAGTAGACTGTTTTCTGAAGATCACTCTCTCTCTTTTGAAGATCTCTGTACAAACTCCTGAGTGCACCAAGGCCTCGGTGACACCAAGACCACAGCGCTCAGGTCTTTTGGTAGAACATGATGTTTCCTTTCTCCAGATGTTCAAACGCCAGCCTCCCCAGCTTCAGAAGAAGCTCCCTGTCAGCCTCCGTCAGCTGCTGTGGACTCGTCTCATGTCCCTCTTCATACTTCTGCTTCTTCCTCTTGGTCTGGACCAGCAGGAAGTGTGAGTACATGTCAGTGAGGGTCTGGGGCAGCTCTCCTCTCTGGTCTGTAGTCAACATGTGGTCCAGAACTGCAGCAGTGATCCAGCAGAAGACTGGGATCAGACACATGATGTGGAGGCTCCTGGAGCTCTTGATGTGAGAGATGATTCTGCTGGACAGGTCTTCATCACTCGATCTCCTCCTGAAGTACTCCTCCTTCTGGGCGTCAGTGAAGCCTCGTACTTCTGTTACCCTGTCCACACACTCAGGAGGGATCTGATTGGCCGCTGCAGGTCTGGAAGTTATCCAGACGAGAGCCGAGGGAAGCAGCTTCCCCTGATGAGGTTTGTCAGCAGCACGTTGACTGAGGACTGCTGAGAGACATCAGACACAACCTCTTCTTTCTGAAGTCCAGAGAAAGTCTGCTTTCATCCAGGCCGTCAAAGATGAGCAGCACTTTGCAGACAGCCAGCTGCTCTGCTGTGACCTTCTGTAAGGTTGGATGGAAAACATGGAGCAGCCTGAGAAGACTGTACTGCTCACCTTTGATCAGGTTCAGCTCCCTGAAGGAGAGCGGGATCACCAGACTGACATCTTGGTTCTCCAAACCCTCGGCCCAGTCCAGAGTGAACTTCTGCACTGAGAAGGTTTTTCCAACTCCAGCGACTCCGTTGGTCAGGACCGCTCTGATGAGAGTCTGTTGGTCAGGTGAGGCTTTAAAGATGTCCTGGCACTTGATTGGAGTTTCATGGAGGGTCTCTTTCTTGGAAGCTGTCTCCAGCTGCCTCACCTCATGTTGGGTATTAACCTCTTCACTCAGGCCTTGTGTGATGTAGAGCTCAGTGAAGATCCTGTTGAGGAGGGTTTCACTTTGATCAGTTCCTTCAGTCACACGTTCACATCTCCTCCTCAGACTGAGCCTATGTTCATCTAAAACCTCCTGCAGACCACTATCTGCTGACAGAGAAGCAACAGGAGAGAATCAGGAAATGCTTTTGAGAATCTAACAATAAACTAATGTTTAATAAACATTGTAATGTCTATGCTCTACAACAGAATACCTAATAAAAGAAACAAATGAACCAGGAAGAAGAATAAGACGCTGCATGAGTTCGGCCTCTTACCTCGTACAGAGCTGGTCTGACTGGCTGTCTGCAGGCCAGCTCTGGTTCTGGATCTTTCTCCACACTGGGGACAGGAGGGGTCTCCTGATGGAGGTCTCTGCTCCCAGTATGAGGTGATGCACTGTCTGCAGAACCAGTGTCCACAGCTGGTAGAGACTGGATCCTTCAGGACGTCCTGACACAGAGCACAGCTGGACAGCTGCTCCTCCACAGGAACACCACTCTTCCTCTTCCCTCTGTGGAGATGAACACATCCTTTATAGCACTTTACATTAGTGGAGCTGATTCTCACCAAAGGCACAACAAGGGGGAAAATTCTAGTTTGATATTTAAAAAAGGTCTATATAATATACCTTGTGATCAGGTAGATAGCTTACAGTTCACATGATCATAAAACCAGAGAGCATCCTGTCTGGATTCCTGACCCAGAGGAGCACATGTTCCCTGTATCTACACACAGCTGTATGAACCTGGTGCTTTATAAACCCAACATAGAATCTGCTGTGAATTCATAGCAATAAACATATGGAAAGGATGCCTAAATAACAACAGAATGAAACTGATTTGTAAAAAGCCTGAGTTAATGCTTTGTCAGGTCTGTCTCCAACACAATGAGCATACAAACATTTAAAATGTTTTTTTCGAAAGATGGGTTTGATTAAAGCTAGGCTAACATTAGCTGCTCCATCCTCACTCAGAGTAACTTCATGAAGTCATAAGTACAGCAGTGTCTATATTGTTAGCACCACAGACAGTCTCTGGTTTAACAGGAACATGAATAACCCTGATTGAATATGAGCTGCTGTAGAGCTCTGTTCTCCTCTCTGATTCCCCTCAGACCGTCAGAGACCACAGGAGCTCAATCTCAACTCTGACAGGTTTTTGTAACAGAGCGTCACTAACTTTACACTCAAGTTGAAATGTTTCACGCTGCACGAATACGCAGGTGATATGAATTTAACATCTTCACTTCCTTCCTGTTGCCAGGCACAGATCTGGGTCTTTGTATTGACTCTACATGTGATATCACAAAACTCTGTTATATCTGCTAATGCTAAACACAACCAGCTCACCAGGTTATCACTATTATTAATAATCATCTTAAAAAGACATATCATAGACATGCCCAAGTAGTTCAATAATGTTTTGGACGATATCATTCTTTTTGTAAATCAGAATTGATCAACATTCTTGCTCTTTAAAACCATTTTATACACAGATACAATGATAATATAATTGCATATTGAAATATCCTCAGATAATGTTAGCTTGCTGTACTCTGCTGCGTGTTCCCTTTACAAACTGCTCACATGATTTCATTAAAGATCAGTTTCATATATTAGATTATAAAAACTGAATCCTCTTCAGGTCAGGTTACAGGAGAGACTCTTACTTTGTGTCTGAGGGTCCAGGTTCATTACTGAAGATTATAAAACGGACAAGCCAAATCAAGCAATCTGATTGGTTCTTAGCCGTGGTATACTGAGCGTATACCACGGGTAGAATTGTAAGTTACTTTTCACAACAACTCAGTATCCCTCCGCGTCTGAGATAAACAGTATACAGTTGGCCCGAAAAGCAAACTGCCTGCAGTTTGCTTTTCAAACTGGAACAAGAAAGCAGCGGAGAAGTAACGGGCAGAAACCCTCCTTTTTACGCAGCGGTCCAGACATAGACATCAAACGGCAAAACATATTCAGTGTGCAGTTCCTTTGGCATTAGGGCAGGGATATCTAGATACTTTCCAAGGTTTGAGATCATGAATTGTGCTACTTTTAAAGCAAGCAACAATGTTTTCAAATCTGTAATCAAAAAGGTCCGCAAAAACGCTATCGACCAATCAGATTGCTTGATTTGACTTGTCCGTTTATAAATATATTTACATTTCTTCCGTTACGAAACAAACTTAAAAAGCATAACATGGACAAATTTAAGATTAACTTGGACCTCCGGGGTGGTCTTACTATGGAGGAGTGGATGAGCAGTGCCTATCTCCAGAAAGCACCTAAACGACGACATGTAGAGCTACGTGAAGAGCAGGTAGACCAACTGGAAAAGTATCACCATTCAAAAGCTTTCTGATGCGGGTCTTGAAACAAAGCAGAGAAATTATGAGTGGCCACAGGTGTGAAAGCTCTCTCCAGAGCTACTGGAAGCCCAATCTCGGGGACCGGAGAAAGTGGAGCAATATTCTCGCCACGCCAAGCAACAGCCTAGAACAACCTCAGCCTATACAAGTGACCACGTAAGCCATGCTACTGATGCTGGACAGGTTCTCAGTGGGTGCACAATAAACGGCAACATACACATTAATGTAAATAAATAGCGAAATAATGGATCAACGCTCTCTGTCTATATGTTCGCTAGCTGTTGTTAGTGTTGTTGCATAGCAACCACCTCGCACTATGTTTCGTGCAGAAGGCAACAGAGGGACTATTTTATTTTGAAAATCTTTATTTACTAATAAAAACTATTTAAATTAGAGTGTGTATTTTTCTTTCATATTGCCACACTTGGTAACCGTTTTATAAAAGCAATAGCTCACTTCAGGCCGTGGTATATGCTCATTATATCACAGCTAAGGGGTTGTCGACCCTCCGCTTCGCGTCGGGCCGAACCACGCCCCTTAGCTGTGATATAATGAGCATATACCACGGCCTGTCGTGAGCTATTGCTTAAATATAGGTCTCCACATAGACCGGTCACTCTTCAGAGACAGACAGCTGGGGACTGGAGACCCTGCTCTCTGTCTGTGGAAACAACAAGTTTTAAACATCATTAGTTCATCTAAAGAGCAGCTTTTGATCTATGACTGTTCACCTGATTAAAGATTTGTAGAGTTTTTGAGTCGTGATTTTGGGTTTCTGTTTTTAAAATTCATTCAAGTCCAACATGTAGAGAGTGAGGATGATTTCACTAGTAGATTATTTACTATTGCTGATGATGACAAGAAGCAAGAGTTCAATTACACTTTGTTAATGTTCTCTACTGGGTTTCATTAAACAACAAGATTAAAAGGAAATATAATACAAGAAAAACACGAATGTTCAGCTTTGATGTAACACATTCATAATTAATTAAAGATAGCACCCTTTTCCCCCCGGTTACATTCTCCATTCTCCCTGTACGATGGGCGCTGTAAGTGATGAAAGTGGGGGATGTTGGCTTATCAGGCGCCCGCAGCTCACAGGCAAAGTGAGAGAGAGAGAGAGGGCGCACCGGTACCGGCGGGGATTGCTGTTAGCTTCTGCTGCGCTAACGGATATAAGAAGCTGTTTCTACAATGATGTGGAGGGAGAGCTCTCCTGTCAGACTGAGGCTCAGTGAGGTGAAGGACTCTCAGTGTCAGATAGTTCACTTTAGTCTAAGTTATCTCAGTGGCTCTCAAACGGTTTGATCACAATTTATGTAAACACATATTTCCAAGGCACTCCTTTATAATTATTGGGATAAATAAAAACAGGTTTGAAATCATTCCAGTGTATACTATAGGACAGTAAACCAGACATATCATTTAAAACTGGAGAGATTAACAAATATGCATAAATAAATGTTAACTGGTAAAATAAGATATAAATGAACCACAACAATAAAATAAGTTCCATGTATTTGTTATTGGCTATGGTAGGTTATTGGTTATGTTCACACACTTATTTGATTATTAAAATGCAAACCGATCTTTTTCATATGGGTGTTTAGAGTTGTACCCCCTAGATCAGGTCTCTAGTGATTGGGCGCTCAAAGTGCACCAGATTGAAGTTTTACTTTAAAATGTTTTAATCTGGACCCCCCTAGAGGATGTGACGTCCACCCCCCAATTAAAACATGTTCATACAATACTAAATACATTTGAAGCCTTTTTATATAAGCTGTCCACCATGTCAATAGGTTTCTCTGTTTGTAGTGTGTGTGGTCTTTTGTAGAGGTTTTTCATTGCCAGCTGAAATCTTGCCTAGGGCAGCAAACTGGTCAGAACCGGCCCTGGTGTCATCCCCACAGCAACCCCATTTCAAACATGTTCCCACGGCTATGTCAGATACCAACATACTGAATCCTCTTCAGGTCAGGTTACAGTAGAGACTCTTACTTTGTGTCTGAGGGTCCAGGTTCATTACTGAAGTCTGGAGGGTCCCACATAGACCGGTCACTCTTCAGAGACAGACAGCTGGGGACTGGAGACCCTGCTCTCTGTCTGTGGAAACAACAAGTTTTATACATCATTAGTTCACAGGGGCGGATCTAGACAAATATTCATGGGGTGGCCAGAGGGTGGCAGGAGATTTTGAGGGGTGGCATCCCCTGGCAGAAGTATATGCTGATTTAATCGCAGTCATATCAATCAATGTTAACTTGGAAGTCCACAATATTAATATTTTAACTCAATAACATTAGTTGACATTATTGTGGCACATCAGTAAAGCCTTACATATATATATATATATATATATATATATATATATATATATATATATATATAAGGTGGCAGACATCATTTAATGAACAATAACTGAATGAGTTTGTTTCACTCTTAGACCAGCAGGGGTACCAAATCTATGCAGACTGCTGCAATAAGTACATTAATGAACTGTCCCATCGATGTTTGTCTGAATGAATATGATGATATTAACAATCATATTATTCCTATCAGCTGTCAATCACTGTTATGATTCACATATTCATTTATTATTGAATAAACTATATTTTTTGGAGGAGTTAATGATGAATGTTCCTCAAGATGCTTGCTCACCCTCCTTCAAATTTGAAGTATTGACTATCATATATCAAAATTCAAAAGAATCAGCAGTTTCAGCGCCCCACGACTTTACTGCAAACAGTTACAACCTTGACTTTCCATCAGAAAGAACAAACATTAAAGGACACCTATCATGCTATATTTAAATGATATATTGTAGGGCCATACCTATATAAGGTATATTTATACGTTTCTGTTTTCAAAATACCAAACAGATCATGCATTTTAGCCATGCCTCATTTCGCTCTATGTGCCGTTCTCCAGCACTATTTTTGCAGGGGGCTGATTCTGTGAGCTGCAGCTGACCACGCCCCCCTGCAGGAGAGGGGAGCGTGCTCTGATCAAGTCAAGAGGGGGAGAAAAAAATATCTCCGTCCTCCGTGTTTTATTATATAGAGTCGTTATTCATTTGTTTTAAAGCTCAATAAATAACAAAGAAGACCTTTGACCGGCACTTTTCTCATTTTGTCCGGAAGATTTAAACTTTAACGGACATCTTGACCGGCGAAAGAAACTGAAACTGAAACTCTGCCGCGCGGTCCCCTCGTTCCTTGGAAGAGGCGGAGAGGTGGGTGTTTGTCATCTGCTGGTGGACTAACCGGAGAGAATTACAGTGCTTGCCTCGACGGGGAGGGATTGCATTGAATTAAAGCAGCGGGAGCAAACGCTTGCCTCGGGGAGGGAGAAAGAAAGCCACAGCGGAGAATAAACAGAAGGGTAACCATGGTAACTATGGGCGGGAAGTCTTCTTCGCTGCTTTTGTGGCAGACTACAGCGCCACTTACAGGCCTGGCATATGTACTACAGCGTCTCCAGCGCTTTCAAGCAGCAATGGCCGGCCGTGGCCCAACCCCACATTCCCCTGATAGGTGGAGAGTTGGCCCAATAGCCGTAGCGCCACCGTCCTGACGTCAGGACAGTGTTCAAATCTGGATCAGTTTTTATCAGACCCCTTTTTTAGAGATTTGGGTATGGAGGAAAATAGAGAGGGTTGTGTTTTCTGACACTTGGTGAGTTCCCTGGAACACCGGGACACATATTCATGTATAGAAGACGTACAAAAGTGCATTTTGCATGATAGGTCCCCTTTAAAGAAGTGACTAACTGCATCAGTTAGGGTTAAAAAACGTGTATTCAGCTAAAATATATACATCGCTGCAGTTATTATCCAGTGGAAAGCCCTTACCTACTGGCCTAGTTAAATCAAAGTGGTTACTTTTGTTTGGCTGGGCAGTGTAGTTTTACACACCGTCTAATTTGACTTTCTCAGGACTTAAAACTCTTTTTTGGGGCAGACCCCCACAAAGAAAAAAAGATATACACACATATAAGATCATCATCTTAACAGTTGTTTATGCTCATCCGTGAGCAGAGCATCAAGTTGCCTATTACAGCTGAATGCGGCGATTACCATGTTGTTCAGCAAAACGCCTCTCAAACGTATTAAGATCCAAAGCTTTAGTGTGTTTTGATTCAATGCTGAGTACAGCCAAACTTGACAGTCTCTTCTCTGTCATTGTAGACCGCACCTCATTCCTTCCGTCTGCTTGGGTCCGAATCAAGCGGCAAACTCTGGGAAGAGTCGGGACGCCAATACGGAAGTGCCACAAATTGCAGTTCATATATTGGCCGATAGGCGATGACTGCAGAAAGGAGCCATTTCCATAGACCCCCATGTTAAAATGCCCAATTTTACAGCAGAAAAAAACATGTTTCTAGCCCTGGATGCAATAAATATTATTATGGATATAGTTAGATTCCACCTTCAGGATTATGAATCTGTGAGTGAATTGTTTTCCAACACGACCCTTTTATTTATATTAGGTCTTAAAGTGTTTGCATAAATTAGGGCGTGGTCACTTTGATGGACAGGTACGTGCCTCACTGTCAGCTAACAGCAACTTGTCCACTCTGCTAGGCTACAACGTTAGTTAGTTGTAGTTATTGTACTTGACCCTTTAGCCGTGTTCGTGGTGATTGTGCCTTTTAGGGAATATTGTTACAAATACCAGACAATTAAAATGTCGTGCTGTGCGGTTGAATGTACTAACAGAACTTCCAAGAAGTCTAAAATGATAATATTATACATGTTAACCCCGTTAGCAGGTGTTTGTGTGCTTGTTAGCTTAGCTTGTTATGTAGCTTATTAGCCAGCTAAGGACGTAACCCTTTATACATGTGCACAACAGTATGCAGTTTAGTTTATGATTCAGCCTTGGGTAAGATTTTATAGTATATGGCTATGACGCCCATAATGCTAAACGGGAGCAAATGTTAAAAGGGGACCCAATTATCCCAGTGGTGGCCGCCGGAGCTAACGGAGCCGCAGGGGGCTAGCTCCAGCCGGCGTCCAGCTCCAGCCGGCCTCCCGGAGCCCCCTGCGGCTCCGTTAGCTCCGGGCGGTGGAGTCCGGCGTTATAACTGGAGATCAAGGAATGCAGCGAAACGCGGACTTGGTTCGCCTGCAGCCCGCTGTAGTATTAGCTAAATAAATTATTGAACAAGGCTTATTAAACTGAACATCGCCACAATTGTTCTGCTATGTATCAGTACTTATTTTATTTTATTAACGTGATGACAAGCATTAAGAATAACAAAAAATAGCTAATTCTCTTGCAGATTGTCTCGTTTGATTATGAATGTAACGTTTATATAGGGGAACTACACTGTTTTATCAAAACCAAAGAGCCACGCAGTAACTTGGTATGCATGTATTTCATGTTAGCTTAGCTTCTTAGCCTGAGCTAGCTCTGTTTACTTCCAGTTCGGAGGCAGCAGGTCCCCTCGGCTCCGCCTCTTTGCCCTTATTTGGAGCAGGCTGGAGCAGGCGGGAGTTAGACTCTGACGTCACTGTCGAGCCGTTAGTGGCCGACTCCGCCTACTAAGGGCTTCTCGGCAACTCTGCAGAATCCTATGGGTGACGTCACGGACCCTACGTCCATTTATATATACAGTCTATGGTCCGAATGCTTCTCGTTTTGCGCCGTCCCGTTCAAATGAAATCACCGACAATCATATTTCCACGCTCGCGCCAGGGCCGGGGAGGGGTTACAAGGCTCGCGTCTTGTGCTGCATTCACTTGCACTCGGACATTAGAGACTTTCTCTCATAAATGTCCGATGAGCCAAAACTTTTCTTTCAAAACAAAGCGGGGGAGTTCATTCTAAACTGTTGAGTAAAACGTTTTACATGAACTATGGAGAAATGTCACCAACATTTATAATCAATATTTAAAAAAATATTATTAATAAATGAATTGCCTACATTTAGGGTGGCAAGGCATTTTTCTGAGGTGGCAGCTGCCACCCCGTGCCACCCCGTAGAACCGCCACTGTTAGTTCATCTAAAAAGCAGCTTTTGACCTATGACTGTTCACCTGATCACCGGTACCGGCGGGGATTGTTGTTAGCTTCTGCTGCGCTAACGGATATAAGAAGCTGTTTCTACAATGATGTGGAGGGAGAGCTCTCCTGTCAGACTGAGGCTCAGTGAGGTGAAGGACTCTCAGTGTCAGATAGTTCACTTTAGTCTAAGTTATCTCAGTGGCTCTCAAACGGTTTGATCACAATTTATGTAAACACATATTTCCAAGGCACTCCTTTATAATTATTGGGATAAATAAAAACAGGTTTGAAATCATTCCAGTGTATACTATAGGACAGTAAACCAGACATATCATTTAAAACTGGAGAGATACAAAAATATGCATAAATAAATGTTAACTGGTTAAATAAGATATCAATGAACCACAAAAATAAAATAAGTTCCATGTATTTGTTATTGGCTATGGTAGGTTATTGGTTATGTTCACATACGTATTTGATTATTAAAATGCAAACCAATCTTTTTCATATGGGTGTTTAGAGTTGTACCCCTAGATCAGGTCTCTAGTGATTGGGCGCTCAAAGTGCAACAGATTGAAGCATTTTACATACCCCCGGACCCCCCTAGAGGATGTGACGTCCACCCCCCAATTAAAACATGTTCATACAATACTAAATACATTTGAAGCCTTTTTATATAAGCTGTCCAGCATGTCAATAGGTTTCTCTGTTTGTAGTGTGTTGGTCTTTTGTAGAGGTTTTTCATTTCCAGCTGAAATCTTGCCTAGGGCAGCAAACTGGTCAGAACCGGCCCTGGTGTCATCCCCACAGCACCCCCATTTCAAACATGTTCCCACGGCTATGTCAGATACCAACATACTGAATCCTCTTCAGGTCAGGTTACAGTAGAGACTCTTACTTTGTGTCTGAGGGTCCAGGTTCATTACTGAAGTATTCTGGGGGTTGCCCCATAGACCAGTCACTCTTCAGAGACAGACAGCTGGGGACTGGAGACCCTGCTCTCTGTCTGTGGAAACAACAAGTTTTAAACATCATTAGTTCATAGTTTTAATGTACTCTACTGGGTTTCATTAAACAGTTTATATGATCAGATACCAACAAACTGAATCCTCTTCAGGTCAGGTTACAGTAGAGACTCTTACTTTGTGTCTGAGGATCCAGGTTCATTACTGAAGAGTGGAGGTCCCACATAGACCGGTCACTCTTCAGAGACAGACAGCTGGGGACTGGAGATGTGTCCCCTTCCTCATCTTTTAAATCACTCATCTTCTCCAGTCTGAGAGATAAACCACTAACACACACACACACACACACAACACACACACACACACACACACACACCACACACCACACACACACACACACACACACCACACACACACACACACACACACACACACACACCACACACACACACACACACACACACAACACACACACACACACACTCAGTTCAAATACATGAAATCAGTCAGACTTCAGGCCGCTCTCCATTTTGTCTGCGCTGGGCTGTCACATGTTATGTAACTCTGATGATTCAGGAAACAGGAAATAATCAAAGTTTACAACACTTGCAGAAGTCTCAATGGACTCTAGGACGCTGATTGTTAACCAAGAAGTATTATTTTCTGATATCCAGTAAATAATGAATGTGTTAGAAAGCAGATCCTGGTGTTAACACTCACCCTGTTGTTGTTCTCCTCGTGCCGAGCTGTAAAATGGCGTCTGGCAGTCTGGCAAGTCTGACTTCATACTTTCACTTCCTTTTTCTTTATAGACAGGTTACAAGATTGTATTTTTCTAAGGGACAGAAAAAAGGACTTGAACTCATTTATGAAACAGGGAAAGGAGGGCTTGCCTCCTCTCCATTTACTACAATGTAAATGGTATTTACCCAAAATGATAATTATATTTACTAAATCAGAAATGGGAGAGTCCAAATTATCAATATAATATAAAATGTGATATATTTTGAAGGCCGGAATATTTGTTAATTTAAGTAACAACCAATCTCTCACATTCGACCAAAACAATTCAGAAAAAGGGCAAGAGAAAAATAAATGTTCCAACGATTCATCAGATAAATTACAAAAGGAACATGGTTCCACTTCAAATTTAAATCTTGAATTTAAAAAAGTAGAAACCGGGTAGATTTTATGAACAATTTTAAAATGAGTTTCTTTTGCTTTAGGGGAAATAGGCCATTTTATAAAATAAGATAGAGCTTTTTCCATTACAGATAAAGTGTCTAAATCGGTCACTTGAGGAAATAAGCCTCTGTTCAAATTGTGGAAAATGTGGGATTTCAGGGAAGCATTAATAGATTTGTTATTCTTAAGAGTTTCGCCAATCATTTCCAAATTAGGTAAAACTGATACAACATTTGAGTGCAGTAAAGTATTATGAATCATTCCAATAAGTGGTACAGGAATTGCTTTACAGATTTTGTTATAATCTTTAGCAGTACACGTTATATTGTGTTTCGTTGAAAAGGCCAAAAGATCGAGCAGTTTACCATTGCAATCTAGTAAATCACTAACAAACAAAATACCCCTCTCATGCCAATCACTCCTAAACAAGGATTTTCTGTTTATGATAATCACTCTATTGTTCCATAACGTAGATCCATGAGGAGAAACATGTTGGGTAAATATCATCTTCCAATAATGAAGTATCTGCTTATGAAAATTTGACAATTTGGTCGGAATCTTATTAACCTCAAAATCACATTTTAAAAGAAAATCAAACCCTCCTAGACGTTTAAATCTGGCCTTTGGAATATGGAACCACATGGATTCTGGCTGGGACAAAAAGGCTTTCAACCATTTTATTTTAATTGTTCCAATCATCGATTCAAAGTCTAAAGCTTTAATTCCGCCTTTATCATATTCTTTAACAAGCTGTGACTTTTTAATGTAGTGAGTTTTATTTCTCCACAAGAATTGGAAAATAATTGAGTTGGCTTTTTTTATATTAGCCGAAGAGACAAACCATGAGTGGCATGGATAAATAAGTTTAGATATACCTTCTGCTTTAGTAAGAAGAACTCTGCCAAAAAGAGTAAGATCTCTGGTTAACCAACGACTGAGAGATTTCTTCATATCTGTGATACGGTTACAAATATTAAGATCTTCTCTCCTGATATCATTTTTAGATAATGTTATTCCCAAATATTTCACCTCAGGTACCACTCTAATAGAGTCAATAGTGGAATCATCACATGAATGGATAGGGAGTCATTCACATTTTGAAAGATTAAGAGATAACCCTGATGCTTTTGAAAAAATTGAAATTGTGTTAAGAGTTTCCTTTAGGATTTATTCTTTAGGAAAATGGATGTGTCATCCGCAAATTGACTCATTTTGAACTCTTTGTCAAAGAGGGTAATGCCTAATATTTTGTGATTCTTTATAATAAGCGTTGTTAATACTTGGGTGGTCAGAATAAATCATTTGGGGGGAAATAGGGCAACCCTGTCGAATACCACGTAAAACCTTAAACCTAGGGCTCATTCCAGGGTTCAAAGATACAGAACTATAAATGTCCGAGTAGAGCATCCTAATTATGTTGCAGAAATGTTCACCAAAACCCAGAACTGTCAGAGTTTCCATTAAAAAGGAATGTTCAACAGTATCAAAAGCCTTGTACAAATCCAGAAATAGTACGAGACCTTCAGTATCAATAAACTCCTGGTGATCAAGCATATCCAATATCAGTCTGGTATGGTTATGAATACTTCTGCCCTTTATAAAGGCTGACTGACATTCATCTATTAGTTGATTCAGACCCGAGTTTAACCTGTTAGCATAAACATGTGCTCAAAGTTTGTAATCATTACATAACAGGGTAACAGGTCTCCAATTATCCAACAAAAGATTATTTTTATTTGGTTTTGGAATGAAGGTAATAAGGCCATGTTTCATGGTTGGCGAAAGGTTTCCTGCTGAAATGCAATCTGTGAACGCCTTATAAAGCATTTCTCACACATCTGACCAAAAACATTAATAAAACTCTGGTTAAACCATCCAGCCCTGGTGATTTGCCACCAGACATTTGCAGTAATGCACGATCTAATTCTTCAATGTTTAGTCCATCGTCCATATACTGTTTAAAAGAATAATCTATTGTCTTTTTGAATTCTGTAATTTTACTAAAAAAGTTATCACAATTTTCTTTAGAAAACTTTGAGTTATATAAATTGCTATAAAAAAGTCTAATTTCTTCATTTATCTGGTCTTGATTTTCAATAGTGACATCATTAATAATCAGTTTTTGGATTTTCTTTTTCACTTGTCTTTGCTTTTCAAGGTGAAGAAATAAGAAGTGTTTTTCTCTCCTTGCTCAATCCATCGGGCTCTCCAACGAATAAAAGCTCCCTTTGCCTTTTCCAAATACATGTTGTCTAATTGAGTTTGTAAATTGTTCAGTTGAATTTGCTCATCCAATGATAACTCAGCTTTAAGGCATACATTATTAATTGCACTTGTCATCTCTTGTTGTTTTTGTTTCTTTAATCTAGAAGAGTATTTACAGGATTTGATCTCAATCTGTCTCACACTAAATGTAAACCATTCCCATTTACTGAGAGATGACATATCCAAAGCCAGAGTTTCTTTTATCAGCTGTTTGATCTCTACAAACATCTGCATTCTCCAAAAGACTATTATTGAATTTCCATATAGGTTTCAGATTGGGACTGAAGTAGCTTAGTACAAAGGACAAAGAGAGGACAGTGATCCGTCAGAGGTGATGCTGAGACGTCACACTTTGAGACATTATTATAAACTATAGAGATGAACCAATAATGGAGCCTCGAGCACTGACCATTGTTAGAAGAGTTAAACCAGGTATATTGTGACTTTGAGGGATTCTTTATTCTCCAAACATCAGTTAAATTAAGTTTAGAGGCCAAGTGAATAATAGAATCATTAAAATGATGACATTGTCCCCTTAAAGCAGGGGTGTCAAACTCAAGGCCCGGGGGCCAAATCCGGCCCGCGACTTCATTTCTGTGGCCCCACAAGAGCTTGCAAAGAATATAATATGTTTATTATACGGTTACATGCTACTTTACAGAAGCACGTTGCCCATAAACTACATGTCCCACAATGCATCTCAAATTTGACTCTTTCTCAGAATTTGACTTTTTTTGTCCAAATATGCCTTTTTTCTTAGAATTAGCCTTTTTCTCATAAATAGATTTTTTTTTTCAAAATGTCACTTCTCTTTTTCAAAATGTCACAATCAATGTTTTTCCAGAATGTGGCTTTTCTTTTAAAATCATATTGTGACATTCTTACTGAAGAGACTTGCAATTATTTGCTCTAGACTTCTGCTTTCAGACGTAGTTAATTATGAAGTTATATTAATTAATGATATAGTCTTAAAGTTACAACCGGCCCTTTGAGTGCAACCATAATGCTGATGTGGCCCGTGATGAAATTGAGTTTGACACCCCTGCCTTAAAGGAAGACGATCTAACCACTCATCAGGAACTACATTAAAATCCCCTCAGATTATAATCTTATCAGTCATATCAAGAACTTTCCATTCCTCTCATTTTTGGCACAAGATTGAAAGAAAATGATTGTTCTGAATCTTTGTGTTATACCCATAAACACACACCAGTATGTCATTAGACCCATTAACATCAGTCACAGCCATTAGCCAATGACCGTTTGTATCACTGGTCAATTATATTTCCAGGTAACCTGTTCAATAAAATCATCACTCCAGCCGAATGTGTTGTTCCATGGCTGAAAGAAATGTTGTCTCCCCATTGTACTTTCCAGAACTTAGTGTCTGCCTCTGAGGATGAGTTTCTTGCAGAAAAACACAATTTGCTTTTTGGGTTATGACATTTCCAAATGGTTATTATTTGAAGTGCTTTTTTCTTTCCCCCTGGCTCTTATTGGATGTATTATTTATGTGTTTTTGTCTTATTGTGAATGAATGTCTTGAACTTATGTTGATAAGTTGATGATATCCTCACCGAGCTCAACAAAGTTATCAAAAGACGACACAGCATCCACACATCAACGACCATAGGGTATCATTAAATCTGCTTCATATAAAAAACTATGAACAGCGACTTAAATAAAAACACAAAGCTACATTTAACTAATTTACAAGATGTGCCAAAATCAGGGCTGAAATAGAGGGCTATGAGGCATGTTGGTATTTTGCAGAGGTGGGACCAAGTCATTGTTTTGCAAGTCACAAGTAAGTCTCAAGTCTTTGCACTCAAGTCCGAGTCAAGTCTCAAGTCAGGATGGGCAAGTTCAAGTCAAGTCCAAGTCCTACACTTTGAAAAACGAGTCTTAAACAAGTCATTATGAGCTTTTCACCAAATGTAATGACATCCATCAACAGAATAATACTTCATAATCAAAGTGCTCTTTATTAGTCACATTAATAATGTAATAATCCATCTTCTCTCTGCTGGTAAAGTAACGTGTGTTTTTCTATTTTAAGAGGGATCAGTAAGGTAAGGCTACCGTGACGGTTTATTGGATGAGTTGGATGTAGAAAAGTCAGAATCAAAATAGATGTTTTTATTTAAATTTCAAGCATTTTCAAGGATTTCCAGCACCCGTACGAACCCTGCTGTCTATAGGAGTGTCTGGCAATAGAGAGGTGCAAGAATGAGTCCTAAAACCCCGGAAAAGACTTAGCATTCCACCACTTCCTGTCTGGAAGTCAATGGTGTTCTGAATGTGTTTTGGTTGTAAGCCTCATATGGTTCTATGGTTAACACAAGCTGAACAGATTTTAATTCTACGTCTGTAAATACCCCACAAAGGGAAATAACAGTCAAATCCGGCACATATGTCTTCTCTCTTTGAGGTAAATGTATTCTATGCATGGTCCTTGTTGGATAAAAACTAATATCTTTCAACATTTCGTCCCACCAGCTCAGCCCTATTTGTTTTTCTTTCCTCTTCTGCCTCACTGCTTATGAATTCTGAAGAAACCCTCGTGGTTGAATTCTCCTTCGTGAGAGAAACAAAGGTCGCTTTAAGTACAAGAGGAATTCCTCCCTGACGTCCCGGAGGCTAGTGAGCGATGCAGACATTTGTCAAACAATTCATTGAATGTATTTCACACACACTGTTCTGTACGAAATCATCAATTCACTTTCAAGTGTTCAGTGCTCATTGAAAAGGAAGTACTTTCAGGGACGATGAAGACGTTAACTTGGTTGTTTGGGAACAAAACCACTGTTCCTATGATAACACATATATGAAGGATTGTTTCTGGGTGTCTATAACCCCCAGACACCGTTACCGTTATAACATCAATGCAGCTTGGAAGCAGGAAGCCCATTAGTAGATGTTAACGTGTGGATGAAGCTTGTAATTCACTGTAATATCTAAATGTCACACCAACATCCATTAAAAGGGCGTGATGCGATTAAAAAAGTATGTTATTGAATAAATCCTGAGAAAAAGGTAAGAAATGTGTCTTTAACAGAACAAGGGAGTTCCAGATACTGCATTAGTGTTCATGAACTCTCCTCCACAGAGACTGCATCTGGATGTCAGTTCCCATGATGTGTGTGCACCGTGTCATCGTGACTTCCTGTATGCTAAGGAGCTATAGGGGTGGGTGTTTTATGGACGTTAGGCGGCTGCTGGGGAAATGCTAATGAAGCTGCAGAATATATGGAAGACAAGCTTTATGTGACGCTTATATGACAGAGACAATGTCCTGAGAGTGGTAACACATCGAGGACATTGAGTTTGTGAATGAATTAGCCGTTATCTCAGTCAAGGGAAGGACAGCATTAATGGGAATGAATGAGAGTTTCCAGATGCAGAATGTATGAGATATGACCCAGTGAGTGGACGAGAGGCTTCAATCTCAGGTTTACATTTCTTGTTTTTCTTTGGCTCAAATATCACAAGAACAAAAAGAGGTGTTCTCTGTCTTCTTGCAGATTGCCAGAGGCGTCAATCTGCAGTCTGCTGAACATGTGCTGTTCATTTCACCAATTCTTCAGTTCAACAAATCAGATTGGTCTCAATTCAGTTTGAACAGACTGCCTTCGTGAAGAGAGGGAGAGACGCCCAGAACACGTGTTAATAAGCCGTCCATTTAACCGTCTAACCGTAAGAACAACAAGCGATATGTGCAGGACATATTTCAAATAGACGGCATGGAGAGAAGTCAGTTAAACAACTATTTAAAGCTAACATCATCTGGAGATTTGGTCGTTTTCTTTCCTTTTAATTTGTAAAACAACAACAATAGATACTGAAGTAAACCTTAGAGACCATGCCATGATGAAAGTCTACAGAAGACCCTCTCACATCTCATACGGTGCTTTAATATGATGATTGAAGTGGTGCTTATTAAACTGCTTCATATCAGACACAGAAGTAATGAGATCTCTGCAGGTCACCTGAAAGCATAGCAGTCATAAATCAACTAAAAGCATGTTTCTTTGTGTTGTTTGTATTAATAGCAGCTGTTTACCTGCGTGTGCTCTTTATCAAAGAAGTCCTTTAGTCTCTAAGAAAGAAAAAGTCATTGCGTTCACAAACAAAACATCAATTATAGCTGAGAGGGAAATGTTAAGCTTGAGTGAGCAGCGAAGAATTAGACTTCCAGGCGTGAAATAAATCAAATGACTGACGTAGAATTCATCGTCACAATCAGACCCAAACAAAACACTTCTAAGGTCATTTTATATATATTTAAATAACACAATAATAACTGGAGATGTTCTTTGTGGTATAGTGTACTTTGTGTTGCTAGGCAGAGAAGCCAGCTTTAATGACCCTCTGGCGCCATCTAGTGGTTCATCTCATTATTGCAGGACACTAAATTAGGACTCACCTAAAGTGCAGATATCAAAGCCCTTTGTCCAGTGGAGGGTCAGGGTGAGTATATATACTAAAGTACACATTATGTGAGAGTCTATTTGAGAGCGTTAGTTATAAGTGAGGAAACAGAGAGACTTTTCTGCATGTTATGAAATGTAATTTGGGAAACACTTTATATTAAAGTGCACGTTCACCATCAACGAGTTGTTCATTAACATGTTAGCAGTTTCTAGGCTCTTTATTAGTCACTATAAAACTCTGAGTAATGCCTTATTCTACAAGTACTAGTTAGTTAAGAGTCCTCGTCTCCTCTCTCGTGTCCTCTCTCCTCTCTCGTGTCCTCGTCTCTCCTCTCTCGTGTCCTCGTCTCCTCTCGTGTCCTCGTCTCCTCTCTCGTGTCCTCGTCTCCTCTCTCGTGTCCTCGTCTCTCCTCTCTCGTGTCCTCGTCTCTCCTCTCTCGTGTCTCTCTCTCCTCTCTCGTGTCCTCTCTTCCTCTCTCGTGTCCTCGTCTCCTCTCTCGTGTCCTCGTCTCTCCTCTCTCGTGTCCTGTCTCTCCTCTCTCGTGTCCTCGTCTCCTCTCTCGTGTCCTCGTCTCTCTCTTGTGTCCTCTCTCTCCTCTTCGTGTCCTCGTCTCCTCTCTCGTGTCCTCGTCTCCTCTCTCGTGTCCTCGTCTCTCCTCTTCGTGTCCTCGTCTCCTCTTGTCCTCGTCTCCTCTTATGTCCTCGTCTCCCTCTCGTGTCCTCGTCTCCTCTCTCGTGTCCTCGTCTCTCCTCTCTCGTGTCCTCTCGTCCTGTCTCCCTCTCGTGTCCTCGTCTCCTCTCTCGTGTCCTCGTCTTCCTCTCTATGTCCTCGTCTCTCTCTCTCGTGTCCTCGTCTCCTCTCTCGTGTCCTCGTCTCTCCTCTCTCGTGTCCTCGTCTCTCTCGTATGTCCTCGTCTCTCTCTCTCGTGTCCTCGTTTCCTCTCTCGTGTCCTCGTCTCCTCTCTCGTGTCCTCGTCTCCTCTCTTGTGTCCTCGTCTCTCCTCTCTCGTGTCCTCGTCTCTCCTCTCTCGTGTCCTCGTCCCTCTCTTATGTCCTCGTCTCCTCTCTCGTGTCCTCGTCTCCTCTTCGTCCTGTCTCTCCTCTCTGTGTCCTCGTCTCTCCTCTCTCGTGTCCTCGTCTCCTCTTATGTCCTGTCTCTCCTCTCTCGTGTCCTCGTCTCCTTCTCATGTCCTCGTCTCTCCTCTCTCGTGTCCTCGTCTCCTCTCTCGTGTCCTCGTCTCCTCTTCCTCGTCTCTCTTATGTCCTCGTCTCTCCTCTCTCGTGTCCTCGTCTCCTCTTATGTCCTCGTCTCTCCTCTCTCGTGTCCTCGTCTCCTCTCTTATGTCCTCGTCTCTCCTCTCTCGTGTCCTCGTCTCCTCTCTTATGTCCTCGTCTCTCCTCTCGTGTCCTCGTCTCTCTCTCTCGTGTCCTCGTCTCCTCTTATGTCCTCGTCTCTCTCTCGTGTCCTCGTCTCCTTCTCGTGTCCTCGTCTCCTCTCATGTCCTCGTCTCTCCTCTCTCGTGTCCTCGTCTCCTCTTATGTCCTCGTCTCTCCTCTCTCGTGTCCTCGTCTCCTCTCTTGTCCTCGTCTCTCCTCTCTATGTCCTCGTCTCTCCTCTCTCGTGTCCTCGTCTCCTTCTTATGTCCTCGTCTCTCCTCTCTCGTGTCCTCGTCTCTCCTCTCTCGTGTCCTCGTCTCCTCTCTCGTGTCCTCGTCTCCTCTCTCGTGTCCTCGTCTCCTCTCTCGTTCTTTAGTGGGAATGCTGTGTCAGCATTCCCACTAAAGTAACATGTCTCCATGCTTTAATGTTCAAACAGATGTTATTTGAGGGTCTCTCAGCTGGCAGGTTTCAGTGGGCAGGAAGAAAGGACTGATCAGGTCTGCAGAGGTTCTGGTTCCAGGTGAAAGGGACAGGAAGTGAGCTGAAAGAGAGGGAGACGTGGATTTGAAAACTATGGAGTGGTCTTAACAAAACTCTCTCAAGTGATGACTGTCATCAAACATTCAAATCAAGAGTCAGAAACAATGTGTTAGCAGACTACTCCAAGGAACCAAACAATGGGTACACCTAGCTGCTGTAAGGATAATAATAATAAATACTATAACAAGTACAAAGACTATTATCATAATTATCTTAATTATCAGTTTACATCAAAATAGGATGAGAAATGAAACCGTCTTGTTTTCTGAACGTGGACTTGTAGGAATTTATTTATTATTTGTTTGACTTTATCATTTGATTGTCACCCTGGAAATGGGTGTATGTACGTATATGTGTACATATGTATGTGTATGTATATATAGAATGTTGTTTATCTGTGTGCGTATTTAATTACAGAATGATCTTTTCTTTTCTTTATCCTGCTGGATGACTAACGGAGGGATACCTCTGGATACACTCTGCTTTCTGCCTCCTGCTTCTACTCATCATGTTTGTTTCTTGGATGTATAAACTGTCTAATTGTTGAAACAGTAGAATAAATAATAAAACATACAATTAAAAAAAGATCTGCAGAAGTATAAGGTACATGTGTTGAGTTTAAAATAGATGTATAGTGTCCCTAATGTCCCACCTGATGTGTTTGAGTGGTCGTGTTTGAGTCCAGGAGCCTCGGTAGTTCTGATCCATCTGGACTCTGAGCTCTGCATCAAGTCACAGAATCCATCTTCAAAACCACACCTCTTATATCCAGAGCCTACAACCAGAAAGAAGACATGCTTCAGCCTCTTTGAGTTTAGCTTTTCAAACTGCAGGGTTTCTCGTCTACGGCCTCTTTATGCTATCTCTCTACCTCTGAATGAGTCAAAGTGTTACATTTCCATGCAATATCTGATCAAATTGACATTCCAGTCCGCTGCAAAACACCTGCCTATACAATAACTAACCTAATGACATGCTCCAGATTACAGGTTCTGTAAATAAAGCATCATATCAGGCAGGGATTTTAGCCTTTACAGACCATTTACATGCACTAAAACACACTACAGGAGAGAGAACACCCCAACAAACATAATACGGCCGCTTTAAGATGTGGTTTCTGCACACAATAAAGTAACATCATCTCATCAGAGCATTATAAGCGTTAATCCTGGACTTCACTGCCAAACATGAAACAGAAGACTGAAAAGAATTAGGGATGAAACTGAATGTGAGTTGGTATGCAAGGCAGGATTATCAATGATGCACCACAGAAGAAGAACCAGGATCTTAAACTGAAGTTAAAGTAATAATACAGATAGGTTTACCTCAACAAATCTACTTCAATAAATGTATTTAGTTCATTTCCACCACTGCAAAGAATGAAATGTATATTCATTCATATTTTAAGATATATAACGCATTGAATATCCTCACAGACGCATGTTGTAATGAATGCATTTCAGTATACACACAGTACAGAAGTATAACATGTACTTTAGGTATCAAAAGTAAAAGTACTAATACTATTATCATGTTTTTTTTACATGTAAGAGCCTTTTAGCATTGTGGTTTGACTACATTTAGATACTTGAAATACTGTTTTTAATAGTATTTCAGTACTCTGTTACACCATATCAGCAAATCATGTGTTTTTATATGAACAAAAGGTGCTTTTTGCCTCTGAAATATAGTAGAACGACACTGGTTTTTGCTATATATACGTTGATAATGCAATTTATAACTAAATCTTGACTTGTGTATCACATTGTTCACTCTGAATATATATGGATTGTGAAGTTATAGGTGTACGAGGTACTTTAAAACACCTGTTGAAAGGTAATCCAGTCTCAAAGTCAGTTAAAATCTGACAAAATCAATATTTACTCACAGTTTTCCTCATCGCTGTAATCTCCACAGTCGTCAGTGAAGTCACACACACTTCCCTCGGACACACACAGATCCTGAGAGCAGCTGAACTCCTGAGCTGAACACACTGCGTCACACACTGGGGTCAAAAACACCAGAGAAAAGGCAGAAAACAGCCACAGAAGCATCATCTTACTGTCTGTCCTTTAACTACAGCACATGATCTCCTCCTCTGAGTGAAGCATGTTGTTTTGAAGATAGAAGAAGCAGCTTCAGTCGAGGTACAGCTCGTCTGTAACGTGTGCAAGTAGCTTAGGAGCTGTTAGCATGTTGTAAAAGGTAATCAATGGCTTTTATGGCTGTTACTCAATAAGGTCACTGTGTGTTCATGTGTTCATTCTCTGAGAGGCTGGACTGAGGCTATTAGCTTTATGCTAACATGCTCACAATGCTATCAGCTCCTGTTTAGCTCCTATAATGTGTTTAACATACGAGTTCAGCATGCTAACATAGCTAATTCTTGCACTATTTCTATTCTATTTATTTGTATTTACATTTTTGCTCATCTCAAAACATTCTCTTGCACTATTTTATCTGTTTTATTTGTTCCATGTCCTATATATATTCATGTTGCTCTGTTGGAGAAGATCTTCATTGACATATCTACTCTGTAGCTGCTGTGCAAATGACAATAAAGCTTTGAAACTTGAATGTTGAATCTTGAAAATGTGTTTAACATACGAGTTCAGCATGCTAACACAGCTAATTAGCACTAGCATGTCCTTAATGAAGGGGCTAGAGGAGATGACTAATGAATCAAATGCAATGCAATCCATCCAATAGGTGTTGAGTTATTTAAATGTGGTTCTTAGTAGTAGACAGACTATTAGCATGGCTACAAACCAGGTTTATACTCTGATAGATTCCTGTGTATTTTCATAATAACCACTTCTAGGAACACCTACATCAATTGGAGAACTCTGAGCATCTGTAAATGTGAAGAGGCTGCAGTTAGCCTGTGTGTGTGTGTGTGTGTGTGTGTGTGTGTGTGTGTGTGTGTGTGTGTGTGTGTGTGTGTGTGTGTGTGTGTGTGTATCATTAACGCTGTGTCTCGATCCCACTCCACTGAGAGGCATCATTTCATTTCACAGCAATCAATAAACACAAGGACCTTAAAAACAGAGAAGCTACAAGAGCTGGGGAGGTTCCAATTAAATGACTTTCGAAGGGGCGAGAGAGCGAGGGAACAAGGAGAAGATCACGTCTGTATCGCCCTCTGTTGGCAGCGGCAGTGGGAGGAAAGTAGAAAGTGTTTAAAGCAGAATGTGTCCTGTTTTTATTACAGAGCAAGGATGCACATGGAGGCACTGACAGACTCATTATTCCAATTAACATGTGACAGGAATTCATACTGTAATAGCAAGCGTCTCATTACCAATAAGCCAATGTGGAAGTTATTAGCTCACAATGCTAACATGCTAAAGCTACTGTCCCACAACTCTCAGGTTGAGGGACCCTCCTTTCCCAACTTCAGCAAGGAACACCCCCATGACTATTGTTGGAGTCGGGAGGCCTGTTCATTTATTCCGGCAATAACTCAGACCTACTAATTGACCTACCAGAAGCTATTGATTCTAAGTTTACTGCTCGGCTCAGATCCATCGAGGTCAGCAAGGTCTCACCTCTATTAACTCCTGAAGAACCAGGTTCAATTAACTGCTGTTTCAGTTCAGACGACACGCTAAATCTGTTTAAGCGATCCAGAAGGATTTGGTATCTGTAATGAGGTGTGGCCTTACCTAAGTGTGAGTGTGGCAGTGGTGCAATCTTACCTTTAAGCAGGAGAGGAGAGCGCAGATTTATTTTAAGTTCTCCCAATCCAAAAAGGTGGGATGATTTTATTTGAAGAAAATGGTCCACACTTAAACAGGTTTTTACCTTCTCTCGTTACAATATGACAATCATACAAAACATATCATGCTGTGGTACTTTAATATAAAAGCTCAATTCAGTTTTACATTTCTTACACTAAATTCTAACTTCAACTGCCCTCTTCAGTTGAAACATTAAAAGTCTAACCCGACAGAATCCAGAGGGATCTCCTCATAAATGGTCAGTGGTATCTAACACATTCAAGCTTTCATTCAACAATTCACCAAATCAATCTGAGAGATCTTACCAAGTTGAGAGAACCTACCAAGGAGAGACCCCGCTCTGGAGCGTTCTCCCTCTCAGCCAGTGCTTTTATGCTGCACATAGGAACACAAAGAAAACCCAAAGACACCTCCTTTATACCCTGTGGGGAAAGGTCATGACCTCTGGTGTGCAGGACTGGACATCCATTGAGTCAGGGGCCCAAGCTAACCTGAAGAAGAGTGAGTTGGGGTATCTGGGTCGATGGGGTCTCCTCTTTGGTGCCGGGATGGGTGGGAGGTGGTGGTAGGTAGCAGCAGGTGTATGAGCAACACATCTTTAAGAAAAGCTTTAAGTACAATTGATTGTTTTTGTTCATTTCATATTGAGGAGAGCTAACAGGAAGTCTCTCATCAGCTGCAGTCTTCTTCTGTATTTTCCAAAATGCCTCCACGCTCCTCTGGACGTCTCAAACTCGCCCCGTGATGAATAAACTGAGAACAAATAAAACCTGAGCTTACAGATTTGTCTGGAACACCAGAAACACACTGAGCAATAACTACATTTTAATTAAGTGTTGAAACCTCAATAAATAAAGTTCACTTGGTACGACCTCTCACCTTTCTGTGTGTCTTCACTTCCTGTCACCTGAGAGGAGAAGGAGAGAGAGAGAGAATGATGATGATGATAAAACACAGAGAAACAGACAGAATGATGAAGAGAGAAAGAAGAGTGTTGTTTTCCTCTGAGGTCATGCTCCATTCAAGAGTTTAGTATCTTGATGAATGGAGGATATGGTTTCAGTACTCACAGGTCTTCTGGATCGTGGCTCTGATCGGCTCATCATCCCATCCGATCCTGTAGAGATGAACACAATCCAACAGCTTTAGATCCAGTTTAAATAAGTGTTAGTTCTTTGAGTCAGCTTCAGAGTCCTGATCTCATGCTTTACATCCCATCATATCTTCTCTGCAAACACTACGCCTGCCTGCCACAGCTCTCAGCTGCATGACAGGAAGTAACCAGTCATTGGTCTAGAACAGGGGGGTCCAAACTCTTTTCCCGAGGGCCACATACAGAAAGATATATAAAGGTCTGGGCCGCTCTCTAGAGGTATGTTGCCTCATGAGTTCAGTTATAAGTTAGAAACCTCAGATGAAGGTAAAGGATGCTTGTTACTTGAAGATGCTTTAAGAAACAACAGCTCCCAGCTCTCCAGAGGGTTCACTTTATTCTGTCAGCAGCTCATTCCTTAAAGCAGGATCTTCAGATTGATTATAATCACAGGAAATATGAAGGGTCTATTTCACGCTTGTTATACAAATAAGTTATTGGGCTTTTTTCTTATCAAGTTAGATTTGTTAGAACATGTTTTCAGCTTTAATGAGTGAATTTATTTAAAAAGTGGGATTATGAACACATGAATACTACTGAGTAATATATGTGTACATATATATTTGAAGTACAATATAAGACAAGCACAAGTTTCATTAGTGGGTCATATTTCATTATACTTTCAGAATTTGCTGAGGGCGGATTCAGAGGGCCGCATTTGGCCCCCGGGCCGCAGTTTGGACACCCCTGGTCTAGAAACTAAAAACATCCCATAAGAACAGACCACCTTTCCCACTCTTCTGTAAAACCCCGTCTGTTAGAGAGTTGATTACTAAAGTGTGGCTTTGCATGTTCAGCTGGCCTTCTATAGTTGATGGAAGAATGAGAGAGCCTGCAGTCAGTGGGTAACATCACTGATCTGTTTCCCCAGAGAGAGAAACACCTCCCTGTGGTTCATACAATACTGCTGAACCAGCAGAGACCCCTTACTGACCAGAGGGTCTCCAGTCTGCAGTGTGGACTCTCCAGAAGATCTCTCAGCAGCTTCACTCCTGAAGCCTTCAGAGCATCGTTCCAACTCAGGTCCAGATCTCTCAGATGGATGTTGAACTTCAGAGCTGAGGCCAGAGCAGAACAGCTGATCTCTGACAAACTGCAGTCCCTCAGTCTGAATAAAGAAAACATGATGTAAGTTTAGAAAACAATGTTCCTGTTTGAAATAACTCCAGGTTTAATAATCTGTTCAGAGTTAAACAGGGTTTCAAAGGTCTCCTATCTGCTATCTTTAGGCATATATTCTGGGTCTCAGATATATAACAATATATAAAAACATCTCTATGATGTGTTTTGCTCCAAATACCAAACAGATCCTGCATTTTAGAAATCCCTCATATCCCTCTGTTCCAGCTGTTAGAGAAGAGCAGGTTCGGGTCCTTAGCTTGAAAAAAGAGGAGGGGGAGCTAATGCCTGATCAGAATTACCCGGCAGATACAGCTAAATGCTGCCGTGATTAAACTCCATTATATTCCAAACCACATCAAGGATTCTCTCTGAAACAGTATGGAGCTCAAACTCTTTCTCTCTCAGGTTTACCACAAGGTGAGTTCCTTTTGATTTCCTGCTTCTTCACACATACTCTCTCCAGTACAGGTTAGCTCTGAGTGTTAGCATGCTAATGTAAACACAGACCATATTACTTCCAGAACACGTCTCATTGTTTCTGACAGCAACGTTTCTGATTGGCCCGTGGGTGTAAAGCCCGCCACATTTTAGTAATGTCGTCATGACGCAGCAAATCTGGATCAGCTCCGTTGTTCCCCCGTTTTTAGAGATGTGGGTACGGAGGAAAAGAGAGAGGGGTTTATTTCCTGACACTTTGAGAGTCTCCTGACACACCGGGGACACACCGGGGACACACCGGGGACACACGGGGACACACGGGACACACGGGGACACACGGGGCACACGGGGACACACCGGGGACACACCGGGGACACACCGGTACACACCGGGGACACACGGGGACACACCGGGGACACATGGTGATGTAGAGAAGACATCAGAAAGTGCATTCTGCATGATAGGTCCCCTTTAATGTCAGAGATGATGCAGAAACAATCCACTGATAATCTGGAACTTTAACTTTGTTAGAGCCATTTTCCTTGAGTTATTATTGTCTGATAGTTAGGCTTGATAATAATATCAATTAGATTAAACTCACCATCTAAAGGTATTTTTGTGAGTCATACTATATGGTTTAAAATGTATTAATTTAAGGCTCACTTATTATTTGATATGTGCGTCAGTATCACGTGCATGGCTATATGCCTATATATGGTAGGTTGATAGGACACAGCTGATGGTGATGAGACGGGGAAACGGAAAAGTCTTTTGACCGTGTTCTTTTTGTTCTTTTGGAGACTATTAACTTTGATTTAAGATGAAGCGAAGAAATGTGTGGACTAACGAATAAAGCTCATCTGACTCAACGATGTTCTCAGCTCATTTGTTTGGAAACAAAGAGAGGCGCGTCAAAACCCACAACCCGATAGAGGTGGCTATTAAATTGTAGAGAAGGATTAAAAACGCCACCACAATAGTCAAAAGACTCCGTAAACTGTGGATTAAAACTTCGAAGAACAAGCACAGGATTCGTGTGGATTTCAGCCATTGGAAACAGCGATCGGACGTTCTAAAGTGCCGTGAGGAGGAGGCCGTGAGTAAACCATGCCGGCCCGGAATCTATGAATGAAACGCTGTTTACAATGGGATCGCTTCATCAATGAAATGCATGAATGAAGTATCACGCAGTTAAGGAAGCGGACGTTAAAGGAATGTTTGGCACAAAAACAGGATTCACGAAGAACTGTTCTTGGAAATATTAATGACTTTATTTCATGTGGATTAATTGAAGAAAAAAACAAAAAAAATAAACAATGGATCCTGATATTCCTCCAGCTGATGTTGCAGCGGCAGAGGAGAGATTTAAAACTCTCAGCCAATCGCGAAGAGGAAAACTTGGAGCATGCACCCGCAGAATGAATGAAATTAAACATTACTGGTGCGAGGTGGAAATATGGAAAAGGTGGATGAAGCTGTTGCAACGTTCAAGATGTTACTCAATGAATTTATTGAGTGTCATGGACATGTTCAAATGCTTTTATCTGAGGAAATAAGGGAAACTGAGAGAATGGATTGGTATGAACCAAAAATGTCTGCATTCACGAATTTCCTTAAGGATGTGGAAATGTGGAAAAGCTCTCAAATGGATCCTCAGATACTGATTGAACCCCATGACAGTGTTTCCAATGCATCACACAGGAGGAGCTCAAAAGCAGGATCAACAACTTCTTCTGCTTCCTCAACCCACCTCAAAATAGCCACAGAAAGAGCTGCCCTCCTTGCCCGGGCAGCAGGATTAAAGGAAAAGCATGCACTTGAAATGGAAAAGGCTCAACTGCAAGCTCAACTGCAAGCTAGATTCGAACGGATGGAAATGGAAGCCAGCCTAGCTGAATCTGATGCAAAAATGAAAGTTCTGGAGCATTTTGAGACTGGTTCACAAAATCCAACACAAGACGGCATGAATGACTATGTAAAAGACTACAGAGTAAAACCACATATGTCAATGGATGCAGAGCCGTCTCCAATTACCTTTGCTGAGTTTGGAGCCATTCCCAAAACACCACTTCAAAGGCTTCTATACCAACAACCAAGACCACCAGAAAATATTGATAATACAAACCAAAGCCCTCAACACACAGCTAGAGATGCAGGAATTACAGGGACAAATAATAATGACAATTTCCTGACTGTGATGCAGAGACAAAATGACATTGTTAATTTACTTGTACTTCAACAAAAGCAAACATCACTGCCCACTAGGGAAATCCCAGTCTTTGATGGCAATCCCCTGAATTATCAAATATTTGTGAGGGCATTTCAACATGGCATTGAGGAGAAAACCACCAGTAACCAGGATCGATTATATTACCTGGAACAATATACTTCGGGATCCTGCAGGGAACTGGTGAGAAGCTGCCTTCATATGGATGCTAATAGTGGCTTTGCTGAAGCTAAGAGACTGCTAAAAGTGCATTTTGGAGATGAGCTCAAGATAGCAAACGCATATATGGGAAAAGCTCTCAACTGGAACACTATAAAGGCAGAGGATGGAAAGTCACTGCACTGTTATGCACTTTTTCTGAGAGGCTGCTGTAATGCAATGAGGGATCTGCAGGACATGGAGGAGCTGGACCTGCCATCCAACCTACGGCTCATTCTTTCAAAGCTACCTTACAAACTAAGGGAGAAGTGGAGAACAGCAGCTTGTGATATTCTGGATCGGAGCCATCAAAGAGCAAAATTGCATGACCTTGTTGTATTTATTGAAAGACAAGCTAGAATACTTCAAGACCCTCTCTTTGGTGACATTCACGATCATCAACTTAACAGTACAAAGACTTTCATTACAACTCCTGCTGATTTAAGCCGAAATAAGTGCAAGGGAAGCAGTTTTGCTACCACAGTGGCTATAGTGTCAGACAGCCATGCAGAGAAACCCAAAGAAGACAATTATCTTGTTAAAAGCTACATTTCCTCCACTAACAATGACACCTCATGTACCTTTTGTACCAGCATGCATCCTTTAGCTGAATGCCATACAATACATTCAATATCTCATGAAGCTAAAATTGAGTTTCTGAAAGAGAAAGGACTATGCTTTGGCTGCCTGAAGGTGGGGCACTTGAGCAGGAACTGTAACAGGAGAATGACCTGTCAAATCTGTCATGCTAGACACCCAACTATTCTGCACATTAAAAGATCTTCTAAGCCTGAAACTGAGAACTTTAAACATGATAAGACAGAGCAGAAGAGTGGAGGAGCAAGGCCTGAAGAGACATCCATCAGCAGTGCTCTTGTTTCAGTGGGAGAAGGTGAAGGAATCGGGGGGTAAAGACAGCATACTTGCCATAGTGCCAGTGAAGGTGAAACTCTGCCATGGAAATAAAAGTATACTGACCTATGCATTCCTGGACCCTGGTAGTACCGACACATTTTGCACAGAGGGGCTCATGAGGCAGCTTGGTGCTAGAGGACGGAGAACTGAAGTCCTTCTTCAAACGATGGGAACAGAGAAAACAGTCAGGAGTTTTGAGGTAACGGGTCTAGAAGTGGGCAATGTGGAAGATGGCACATATATAAAGTTGCCCAAGGTTTACACTCAGAATAAAATCCCTGTTACCAAAAGAAACATTCTTACCCAGGCGGACCTCAAGAAATGGCCTTATCTGCAGGAAATCCAAATAAGAGAATTAGATGCTGACGTGGGGCTTCTTATTGGAGTAAATACTCCAAAGGCTATGGAACCATGGAAAGTTATAAATACCCAAGGAAACGGCCCATATGCAGTGAAAACACTGTTAGGATGGGTCGTTAATGGTCCACCTAATGCTTCCACAGATCCGGATGATGAAACCCCTGTGGCAGTAGTGAACAGGACCTCAATTGTTCACCTTGAGAAACGTAATGAAAGACAATATATTAATGACTTTCCAGAAAACGAGTATGAAGAGGAAAGACAAATGTCAGCTGATGACCGAAAGCTCCTGCAGAGGAGAGAAAAGAGGAAAGATTGCTCCACTGATCTTGGAGTAAAGCAGGATAAAGGAAAGCGACTGAAGGATCAGATGCTTCTGCTCAAAAGGCCTACAGCTAATGCACTAAGACTTTCAGTAGAGGACACGGAAAATGCTGAAAAGGCCATTATTTGCCACGAGCAGAGACAGCATTTCAAAGAGGATTTTGCCTTGCTGGAAAAAGCCAAACAGTGCAATAGAGGAAGCTCCCTATACAAGCTGGACTCTATCATTGATGCTGGGATTCTGAGAGTTGGAGGAAGAACTGTAAAGATGGCTATGCCAACTGACTTCAAACATCCAATGATTCTACTTAAACATTCTCGTATTTCCAAGTTGATACTAAGCCACATACATCATCAAGTTGGTCACTCGGGTCACATGCTCTCCAAACTCCTTCAACGTTACTGGCTATCAGCTGCAAACTCTTCAGCCAGGAGGCAGGTGCAATACCTTGCTGACCTGTTTTGGAAGCGCTGGACCAGGGAATACCTTCCTTTGATGCAAGAACGGCCCAACTGGAATACTATCAAAAGAAACTTCACCCCCGGAGACCTGGTCGTCATCGTTGCATCGTTGATGAGAACTCACCGAGGAACACTTGGCTCCTGGGACGTGTAGTTAAGACCCTTCCTGGATCAACATGACTTGTTAGGAGTGTCCTGGTTAAAACCAAGACAAGTACCATTGAAAGACCCATAACTAAGTTATGTCTGCTCCTGGAGACAACAGACTGAGCCTACTAAGCCTTAGCCTTTCAGTCACGTGCACCTCTGACTTTTAGACCAAAGGACTAGACTCTTGGTCTCCTACCTCCCCATCAAAGGCTGCCTTTTGAACAGCAGAACATTACAGACAATTAGTACTAGACCTACACATTCAGTACTGGTCTTACTGTGGACTTGAAAGTATGCAATATACTATGAACTTGAAAGTATGCAATATACTATGCTACGTATGGATGTTATATGTTTTGTTAAAATGACTCTTGATATATATAATTGGTAATTGTTATGTAATAAGCAATTAGGGGCTGGTATGTTAGAGCCATTTTCCTTGAGTTATTATTGTCTGATAGTTAGGCTTGATAATAATATCAATTAGATTAAACTCACCATCTAAAGGTATTTTTGTGAGTCATACTATATGGTTTAAAATGTATTAATTTAAGGCTCACTTATTATTTGATATGTGCGTCAGTATCACGTGCATGGCTATATGCCTATATATGGTAGGTTGATAGGACACAGCTGATGGTGATGAGACGGGGAAACGGAAAAGTCTTTTGACCGTGTTCTTTTTGTTCTTTTGGAGACTATTAACTTTGATTTAAGATGAAGCGAAGAAATGTGTGGACTAACGAATAAAGCTCATCTGACTCAACCATGTTCTCAGCTCATTTGTTTGGAAACAAAGAGAGGCGCGTCAAAACCCACAACCCGATAGAGGTGGCTATTAAATTGTAGAGAAGGATTAAAAACGCCACCACAAACTTTGATCAGATGTTTATCAACTCCTTCATCTCCCTCACAGCTCATCAGTACTGACAGCATCTCCACTGACTCATGGAGCACAGAGTGAGTCTGTGGAAGCTCAAACACTCTCCCTCACACATTCACCTTCTCTCTGTTACTCTGATCAATATGCAGTCATTAGCAAAAGTGGAACAAATAATTTAAATGTATTTGTTCAAATTCAGAAAATCATAAATACAAACAGATGAAGTTCAGTCAGTGAACTGACTTGAGAGTCTCCAGTCTGCAGTTTGGACTCTTTAGTCCAGAGATCAGCAGCTCCACTCCTGAATCCTTCAGAGGGTTGTGACCCAGGTCCAGAACTCTCAGATGGATGTTGGACTTCAGAGCTGAGGCCAGAGCAGAACAGCTGATCTCTGACAAACTGCACCACCTCAGTCTGAATAAAGAAAACATGATGAGGATACAAATCAGTTTATAATCAGATGTTACTCAACATTTAAATGAATGGGAACAAAACAAAATGTCTTCTTCAGAAAGTAAACTTTATTAATGTAAAACTAATATCACTTCAGATTAACTTTATTCAGACGTTATTGTTTACTAAATATTAAAAACATAGATTTACTTTTTACAACTAACACCTATTCCAGTTCCTTCAAGAATCAGACAACATCTAAGTCTGCAGTTCTTACTTTAGTAGCTACAAATGAAAATATGAATAAAAGAACATTTACAACTGAATGGATGTAAGTTAATGATGTAGAAGAATCAGGATGAATATCTAATGAAACATGAGATCTCCAGCAGTAACAGAGAGTCAGTGAACTGACCTGAGAGTCTGCAGTCTGCAGTCTGGACTCTCCAGAAGATCTCTCAGCAGCTCACTCCTGAATCCTTCAGAGCATTGTGACTCAGGTCCAGATCTCTCAGATGGATGTTGGACTTCAGAGCTGAGATCAGAGCAGAACAGCTGATCTTGACAAACTGCAGTTCCACAATCTGAATAAAGAAAACATGATGTAGTTTAGAAAACAATGTTCCTGTTTGAAATAACTCCAGGTTTAATAATCTGTTCAGAGTTAAACAGGGTTTCAAAGGTCTCCTATCTGCTATCTTTAGGCATATATTCTGGGTCTCAGATATATAACAATATATAAAAACATCTCTATGATGTGTTTTGCTCCAAATACCAAACAGATCCTGCATTTTAGAAATCCCTCATATCCCTCTGTTCCAGCTGTTAGTGTGACGACCCCTGCTTTAAGGTCTCCTGTGGTGTGTGTGTGTAGGGCCCTTTAATGTCCTCCTCTGCTTGTGTCCGTCTGATTGAGGACACCTGACGGCTGGCGGAGGATTAAGAGGGCTGGGCCAGACTCTCGATCTCTCTCTCCCGCAGAGGACCTGACCGCGGAGCAGCCACGTCGCTTAGCCTTTTTGTTTTTCCTTTGTGTTAGTTTTTCTTGGTTTACGTTAAACTTTTGTTAATAAATATATTTTTCATCTATGTTCTTGTCCTTCCCACGCTTTTTGTTATGGCCAAGAGCCAGGCCATGACAGATGGGGGCTCGTCCACTTCTTTTATCTGTGATACAGCAACGGATAGGTAAGATTTGTGTTGGGAGTTGGTGCGCGTGTATAAAGTTTGTTAGGAGCGCGTTTGCAGTGCGGCCGGTTTCTTTGTTTCGGCTCGTTGTGGGAAGGACATTTCAGATCGTTGTTTGGGGACTGATTTGATTACTTTGTGAGGCTTTGATTTGTTTGGTATTATATTTCGGGAGAGTGGTTGCTAGTTGTTCTTAGCCGTGGTCAGCTGTTTATTTTGTTTTGTTTCTCCTTTTTCTCTCGTGGGGGTTTGTTGGTGCGTTGCAGGTGGAGCAGTGCGGAGCGGTGCGGAGTTTTCCCTGGCAGGTTAAGCGGCGGTTCCCTTGGGATTGTTGAGCGGGGTGTGTAGTGTTGCGGAGAAAGTGGTTGAAGCTTCGGCTTGGGAGCATGGCCGTGGTCACAGTAGTGTTGCTAGCTTGCTAGTCGCTTTGCTGGGCCAGCGGTCTCCGGTGCATAAATACCCACCACAAGTAACTGCATGAAGACTAGGGAGGAGATTAGTCAGTGGGATGGTGAGTTAGTGGGGAAACTCCAATCAGAACATTAGTGTTGTTCCACTTTGGACGCATCACGCATAATAAGCGTGGTGGTATCTGTCCGGTTTGTTTTTGTGTTTGTTTGTTTTCTCATCTCTCGGTTTAAAGGTCCGGTGTTGTGTTCCGGTGAGGGGTCGTTGGAAGTTAATATGGCTGACGTAGAGGCATTTGTTGAAGCTCCGTCTCAGGAGTTGCTTGGCACTTTTTCAAGAGAGCAGCTGCTCTTAATTGCTGAGCATTTCTCTGTGTCTATTGTCGGGGAAAGAAGGGTGAAAGACAACATAAAAGACTCTATAGTGTCGACGTTAAGGGAGACGGGAGTTTTTGCTGCAAAGGAAGAGGGGGTTTTGTTAAAACCTCGTTTTCAGGCAAGTGCACTTTCTTTTGAGCAGCAGAGGGAAATGTTGTTGTTACAGTTGGAACATGACAAAAGGAAGTATGAGTTGGGAATTGAAAAGGAAATCACAGTGGAGCGGATGCGACAAGAATCTGAGAAAGCCAAGATAGAGTTGGAGGGACATCGTCTGGCTATTCTCAGAGATGGCGCGTTGTCCGGTGAGGGGCAGGGTGAACAGGTGACCAGGTCTCCTCATCGCTTTGATGTTGGTAACCTGCGCTTGCTGCCTCACTTTAATGAAAGTGATCCTGACACGTTTTTCTAATTATTTGAACGTGTAGCTAGGGCTAGAGAGTGGCCTGATGCAGACTGCGCTCTGATGCTTCAGTGTGTTCTCACAGGAAGAGCGCAGTCTGCATATTCCTCCTTATGTCTGGAAGATAGCTCTCGCTATAGTAAAGTAAAATCGGCGGTGCTTAGAGCATATGAACTGGTGCCAGAGGCCTATCGACAGCGTTTTAGGTCCTTTGAGCAAAAACAAGATCAGACATATGTGGAGATGGCGAGGGATTTGTGATGTCTGTTCATTTTAAGCGTTGGTTAACTGCTCTTGAAATCGCTTCTTTTGACGATTTGTGTGAACTCATGATTTTGGAACAGTTCAAAAATATTCTTCCTGATCGTATTGTAACATATGTCACTGAACGAAAGGTCGCTTCTGCGGCTGAAGCTGCTGTGGCAGGTGATGAGTTTGTGTTACTTCATAAGAGCAGGTTCGGAGGGCGCTCTGGGGCCCTAGCTGTTTTTGAAGGAAGTAGAAAGGCTGTTGATGTTGGTTCATTTGGGATGGATCCAAGGAAATTGGGTTTGGTAAAAACTGATGTGGACAACATGGTTAACATTGATAATTGCCACTACTGTCGTGAAAAAGGCCATTGGAAGGCAGAATGTCCTGCGCTTAGAGCAAAATCTGAGGGAGGAAGATGTTTTGTTGGTCCTGTTGCGTTAGTTGCTCCGGTGAAAAGCTGCTGCCGATGTGCTTAAATCCCACTTATGTGGATCTGAGGTTTTGGCATCTTATACTCCGTTTATACGAGACGGCTTGGTGTCATTGGTAGGTAGTGATGTCAGAGTTCCAATCAAAATCTTACGGGACACAGGGGCTTTTGACTCCTATATTGTTGACTCTGTTTTGCCGTTGTCTGGTGAAAGTGACACAGGTGACATAGTTCTGAGTTGGGGGAATGGGATTGAAAGTTCTTCCTGTTCCTGTTCATAAGGTGTATATTGACTGTGACCTTGTTAAAGGTGAAGTAGCTGTTGGTGTACGTTCAGCTTTGCCAATCGAGGGGATACATTTTATTCTGGGCAACGGTTTGGCAGGTGGCAGAATCTGGACTGATGTTCCCCCTGCGCCTTTAGTGACTGGTGGTCTGATTGAGTCTGGGTTTGAGGAGAGCTCTACAGTGGTGCAAGAGGTCACGTCCTCCTGCGTGATCCCGCGTGCTTTGGCCAAAGCTATGCTGTGTAGAAGCCAGAAGGCCAGGCATTGCTCCACTGGTCAAAGTGGTCAGGGTGGTCGTGGTGGCGGCGGCTTTGATGGTGGTCGTGGTGGCGGCAGATTTGATGGTGGTCGTGGTGGCGGAGGCTTTGATGGTGGTCGTGGTGGCGGCAGATTTGATGGTGGTCGTGGTGGCGGCAGATTTGATGGTGGTCGTGGTGGCGGAGGCTTTGATGGTGGTCGTGGTGGCGGCAGATTTGATGGTGGTCGTGGTGGCGGAGGCTTTGATGGTGGTCATGGCGGTGGAGGCTTTGATGGTGGTCGTGGCGGCAGCGGCAGCAGGGGTCGAGGACGTGGCAAGGAGATGTTCTGTTATCGGTGTGGAGATCAAGGACATTTGGCCAGGGACTGTGACCAAACGGAGGATGTGTGCTACAACTGCAACAAGCCAGGCCACATGGCTCGTGACTGTGGGCATGCCAACGACCGGAGGTGCTACTCCTGCGGGGGGTTTGGTCACATCCAGAGACGTTGTGAGAAGGTGGTATATTGTAATTAGGGTTCGTTGAGACGGGTGCCAGATGTATGTTTTGTTTTCTATGACTTTTTGTTTTTGTTTGGGATGGGGTTGGTTCGTTGTGCCGGTGGTCTGGGGGACACCGACTTTAAGGGGGGGGGGGGGGGTGTGACGACCCCTGCTTTAAGGTCTCCTGTGTGTGTGTGTGTGTAGGGCCCTTTAATGGTCCTCCTCTGCTTGTGTCCGTCTGATTGAGGACACCTGACGGCTGGCGGAGGATTAAGAGGGCTGGGCCAGACTCTCGATCTCTCTCTCCCGCAGAGGACCTGACCGCGGAGCAGCCACGTCGCTTAGCCTTTTTGTTTTTCCTTTGTGTTAGTTTTTTGTGGTTTACGTTAAACTTTTGTTAATAAATATATTTTTCATCTATGTTCTTGTCCTTCCCACGCTTTTTGTTATGGCCAAGAGCCAGGCCATGACAGAAGAGAAGAGCAGGTTCGGGTCCTTAGCTTAAAAAGAGAGGAGGGGGAGCTAATGCCTGATCAGAATTACCCGGCAGATTCAGCTAAATGCTGTCGTGATTAAACTCCATCATGTTCCAAACCACATCAAGGATTCTCTCTGAAACAGTATGGAGCTCAAACTCTTTCTCTCTCTCAGGTTTACCACAAGGTGAGTTCCTTTTGATTTCCTGCTTCTTCACACATACTCTCTCCAGCACAGGTTAGCTCTGAGTGTTAGCATGCTAATGTAAACACAGACCATATTATTTCCAGAACACGTCTCATTGTTTCTGACAGCAACGTTTCTGATTGGCCCGTGGGTGTAAAGCCCGCCCACATTTGAGTAATGTCGTCATGAGGCAGCAAATCTGGATCAGCTCCGTTGTTCCCCCGTTTTTAGAGATGTGGGTACGGAGGAAAAGAGAGAGGGGTTTATTTCCTGACACTTTGAGAGTCTCCTGACACACCGGGGACACACCGGGGACCCACCGGGGACACACCGGGGACACACGGGACACACACGGGGACACACCGGGGACACACCGGGGACACATGGTGATGTAGAGAAGACATCAGAAAGGCATTCTGCATGATAGGTCCCCTTTAATGTCAGAGATGATGCAGAAACAATCCACTGATAATCTGGAACTTTAACTTTGATCAGATGTTTATCAACTCCTTCATCTCCCTCACAGATCATCAGTACTGACAGCATCTCCACTGACTCATGGAGCACAGAGTGAGTCTGTGGAAGCTCAAACACTCTCCCTCACACATTCACCTTCTCTCTGTTACTCTGATCAATATGCAGTCATTAGCAAAAGTGGAACAAATAATTTAAATGTATTTGTTCAAATTCAGAAAATCATAAATACAAACAGATGAAGTTCAGTCAGTGAACTGACCTGAGAGTCTCCAGTCTGCAGTTTGGACTCTTTAGTCCAGAGATCAGCAGCTCCACTCCTGGATCCTTCAGAGCGTTCTGACTCAGGTCCAGATCTCTCAGATGGGAGGAGTCAGACTTCAGAGCTGAGGCCACGACTTCACAGTGAGTCTCTGAGAGTCTACAGTTAGAAGTCTATAATAACACATATATTACAACATGTGTTAAAAAGAGGAAACATATTAACTTGAAGCATTTGATGAATAAATATTTGAATATTCTGATTGAGATTTGCTGTTTTTCCATTTTATATATTATATGATAATAGAGTGTAATGAGTTGTCAGTGTGATCTGATCACATGTCTGTGCTCCTGCTCTCACTGACTGTTACCAAAGAAACAGAAATTAAATAAATCACTTGACAATATGAGAGATGTACATATTTAAATGTTAATTCATATTTAGATGTGAATGATGGATGTTTTGTCTTCTCTGAGCATCTGGAAATGTACTGCGCACACAAACACAGTTAACAAACCAATAAAGTTTCAATATTTTAAACTGAATACCATCAGATGTTCTCACTATATGAGCATTAAGACATAACTCTGTTATTGGTGGGATTTATAGATCTGATTTTAAACTCTAACACATTGTGATCAAATCGTGTGTGTTTAATGATAAAGAAACTACTAGAAAGTAATAATAACTGATAACTGTAAGTCCTGCTGTGTGGTGTGATCACATGCTGAGGAACCTCTAAAGTCCTTCATGTGTTTGACATGTCGCCTCTCAGTATTTAAACAGCAGAAATGTTATCGTGTTTATTTGAATAATTAAACTCCTGATCCACATTAGTTTATAAAGTGAATCACATCTGGACTTACTTGGCCTTCCTGCAGTTCCTCACAGCTGGAATCAGTCTCTGTTTCCCCTCCTGATGTGTTGTACTGACTCAGGTCCAACTCATCCAGAACCTCCTCTGACATCTGCAGCATGTAGGCCAGAGCAGAGCAGTGGATCTCAGAGAGTTCCTTTGATCTGTTCTCTGACTTCAGGAACTCTGTGATCTCCTGATGTACTGAGTGGTCCTTCATCTCTGTCAGACAGTGGAAGATGTTGATGCTCCTTTCAGGAGAGATTTTGTTCTCATCTCCTTCAGGTTGCTGATGGCTCTCTGGATGACTTCTGGACTGGTGTCTGTGCGACCCAGCAGGCCTCCTAACAGTCTCTGGTTGGACTCCAGAGAGAGGCCGTGGAGAAAGCGGACAAACAGGTCCAGGTGGCCATTTCTACTTCTGAGGGATTTCTCCATGGCTCCTTTTAGAAAGACATCCAGGGATGGGTACTCCTGAGAACTGATTTTACTGTTCTTATAGGGCCAGTCTTTCTTCAGGAAGTCCTTCAGTACCTTTGTCTTCCTGTTGCTGTAACAGTGCAACATGTAGACTGCAGCCAGAAACTCCTGAACGCTCAGATGAACAAAGCAGTAGACTGTTTTCTTGAAGATCACTCTCTCTCTTTTGAAGATCTCTGTACAAACTCCTGAGTGCACCAAGGCCTCGGTGACACCAAGACCACAGCGCTGCAGGTCTTTTGGTAGAACATGATGTCTCCTTTCTCCAGATGTTCAAACGCCAGCCTCCCCAGCTTCAGAAGAACCTCCTGTCAGCCTCCGTCAGCTGCTGTGGACTCGTCTCATGTCCCGCTTCATACTTCTGCTTCTTCCTCTTGGTCTGGACCAGCAGGAAGTGTGAGTACATGTCAGTGAGGGTCTGGGGCAGCTCTCCTCTCTGGTCTGTAGTCAACATGTGGTCCAGAACTGCAGCAGTGATCCAGCAGAAGACTGGGATCAGACACATGATGTGGAGGCTCCTGGAGCTCTTGATGTGAGAGATGATTCTGCTGGACAGGTCTTCATCACTCGATCTCCTCCTGAAGTACTCCTCCTTCTGGGCGTCAGTGAAGCCTCGTACTTCTGTTACCCTGTCCACACACTCAGGAGGGATCTGATTGGCCGCTGCAGGTCTGGAAGTTATCCAGACGAGAGCCGAGGGAAGCAGCTTCCCCCTGATGAGGTTTGTCAGCAGCACGTTGACTGAGGACTGCTGTGAGACATCAGACACAACCTTCTTCTTTCTGAAGTCCAGAGAAAGTCTGCTTTCATCCAGGCCGTCAAAGATGAGCAGCACTTTGCAGACAGCCAGCTGCTCTGCTGTGACCTTCTGTAAGGTTGGATGGAAAACATGGAGCAGCCTGAGAAGACTGTACTGCTCACCTTTGATCAGGTTCAGCTCCCTGAAGGAGAGCGGGATCACCAGACTGACATCTTGGTTTCCAAACCCTCGGCCCAGTCCAGAGTGAACTTCTGCACTGAGAAGGTTTTTCCAACTCCAGCGACTCCGTTGGTCAGGACCGCTCTGATGTGAGTCTGTTGGTCAGGTAAGGCTTTAAAGATGTCCTGGCACTTGATTGGAGTTTCATGGAGGGTCTCTTTCTTGGAAGCTGTCTCCAGCTGCCTCACCTCATGTGGGTATTAACCTCTTCACTCAGGCCTTGTGTGATGTAGAGCTCAGTGAAGATCCTGTTGAGGAGGGTTTCACTTTGATCAGTTCCTTCAGTCACACGTTCACATCTCCTCCTCAGACTGAGCCTATGTTCATCTAAAACCTCCTGCAGACCACTATCTGCTGACAGAGAAGAAACAGGAGAGAATCAGGAAATGCTTTTGAGAATCTAACAATAAAACTAATGTTTAATAAACATTGTAATGTCTATGCTCTTCAACAGAATACCTAATAAAAAAACAAATGAACCAGGAAGAGAATAAGACGCTGCATGAGTTCGGCCTCTTACCTCGTACAGAGCTGGTCTGACTGGCTGTCTGCAGGCCAGCTCTGGTTCTGGATCTTTCTCCACACTGGGGACAGGAGGGGTCTCCTGATGGAGGTCTCTGCTCCCAGTATGAGGTGATGCACTGTCTGCAGAACCAGTGTCCACAGCTGGTAGAGACTGGATCCTTCAGGACGTCCTGACACAGAGCACAGCTGGACAGCTGCTCCTCCACAGGAACACCACTCTTCCTCTTCCCTCTGTGGAGATGAACACATCCTTTATAGCACTTTACATTAGTGGAGCTGATTCTCACCAAAGGCACAACAAGGGGGAACATTCTGTTTGATATTTAAAAAAAGGTCTATATAATATACCCTTGTGATCAGGTAGATAGCTTACAGTTCACATGATCATAAAACCAGAGAGCATCCTGTCTGGATTCCTGACCCAGAGGAGCACATGTTCCCTGTATCTACACACAGCTGTACAGATGAAGCGTCTTATTTTGGACAGTTTAAAGTGCGAGGGTCGTGATCGGTTCGTGCACGTTCCGTGATGGCCGGCCGGCCCCCTGTCTGACTTGATACCGCCCCCATGATAAATACATTTAATTATTGTGAAGCCAGCTGCAATGGATGATTGATCCACCAGGGGGTGCAGTGGAGTTCCACACTGGAGTCATGTGTGTGGAGTCTTGTACAGTACGTCTGGTACTAATGTATAGCGGATCTTTATTAAGATCCATATGTCATGGATAGGATCATAGTCTGTGCTAAATAAGACATGTAATCATTTACAAAACATCACCATGTTGTTATTTAACAAAATAATGTTGTTTAGTCGAAAAAAACGAACGAGCCGGCTCTCCCGATTTTTAATCCTAATTTAATCATCATCATTGATGTTTATGTTCGCCGAATTGACATGAAATCACTGACAAATATGAATATTCTGTATTCAACTTCATTGAAACGATCAGGATGGGTGTTATTTTCCCCCACAATGACCAAGTCGCTGCAAATGATCCCATGTATTACATGTACATGGCCACATTCTCAACAAAGTAAAGTAACGAAACATTCTGTATTCCTTGCTTACTTTTTATTTAATGCTTTATAACAGCTGGAATAGTTCGTTTAGAACAGGCACCTCACTCGCAATCTGCTCCTCCGCAACGCCTACCACCTACCTCCGGCTGAAATTATGAATGTACAGTAAGGCATAGTAATCATAGATAACACGGCAGGGTCCGTTACAGTTTGTTTTCATCTGATTTCAAATATTTCAAATGTCTGAAGTTAATAAATACATTCTCAGTGTTCAAGTCAACAATAGTCATATAAGAAAAGTACTGATCTAATAACAGAGATTTTATAAGGACTTTTCAATGTTCGACATCGCTCATGTGAAATACAGTAAACTGGCGGAGAGGCGGGGTATCAAAAGTACAAGCTAAACTTATATTTAGCATCTGAACACACTTGTAAACAACGTGATGCCCGGGAAGCGAAGACCCGGCGGAAACACTGGTCTGGTTCACTAAAATGTACGTGTTTTACTATGTGATCTGCATGCACTTATCAAACATTACACCGTTACAGTTACTGATTTCAAATAAACAAAGTCTTGGCTTTCAGAATATTAAACTTGTTTCGGCAAATTTAGATGATAAATACAACTATGAAGATTGTAACGGCATAATTACTTAAGCGGAGAACGAAGTAAGTTAACGTTACAGCAGGCATAACAACAGCCGGTGTTTATTTTTATTATAATATATAGTCGCTATTCATTTGTTTTAAGGCGAGACACGGCAGGCAAAAACATCGTTTTTCCTGCACTGGTCAATTTTGAGATGTTGTGCTATTTTGATTCCATAACATGTTTTCTTTCAGGCTTTTGGAAGGAAAACGTACAAAATACACATTTAAGTGTTTATTTTACTATAGTTTTGTCTATTTTCGTCTGTAGATTTCTCCTAAATTCACCAAAAGTTAGCATTCTAACGTAACTTAAAGTACCGCGACCGATGTTTGCACCATGTCATCAGAGGTATCGTTGGAAAGCTCCATGTCTCCTGCACAATCTCATCGGATCCAAATATGGTCATTTCCTTTGTATCAGCAACCAATCGTGAAAGTGCAAAGGGGTCTTAAACCAAGAAACGAAATCTCATTGGGTGGTGTCAATTTCTGACTACGTGATTCGTTCAGATGCGTCACGTGGTGTGCTAAAGCACTTCCTGGTTAGCTAAATCTGAAAATGGCAAAATAACGGCGAAAAAAACGTTCACAGAGAAGACGACAACAATTGTCACTTGCATAAAGCAAGGTTATACAAAAAACAAATGACCCCGAACATGAAATACCTTCACGGAGTGCGTCGATGCGCAAGCTATCATCCAGATAACAGGAGGGTTTAGCTAGCGTCACTCTGCAATCTTTAAAGGTCGTTTTCTCAAAATGAGTTTTTTCTCCTACTCTGAGTTCGAAATCTCCACTTCAGTAGCAGTTACATACACCAAACCTTCCAGTTATATTCCTATCAATATTATGAAGGCTTTTACAGAAGGGTTTGTTCATATAGCCTGAATTATATAACATTTCATACCTAAAAACATGGTGAAAATTGATATTTTAGGGCTGTTGACAGTATTTTCTGATTTATGGAGTGATACAAAGAGATATCCTTCTGTAAAAGCCTTAGATACTAATATGACTACAAAATGAAACAATAATTTTGATCCATGGCTTTATCCAAAGTTCAGATTTCGGTTCCTGAAATGTGTTCAAATAGGCGCATATTTCATGAGATAATGGCTCATCTCTTCTGTCAAAGATCATTGCAAGACTATTTATGTTTGGATTCTCACTTGAGGAATCTTAACCTGAGCCACAATAACTTATGAATAATAATAATATGAATAAATTGGGATTTGATATGGGGGGGGGGGGGGGTTCTGTTAGAATGTGCGACGGGGGAGGGGGGAGAGAGTTAGACGCTCGTGAATGGTCAACGGGGGGGGGGGGGGGGCTCTCTGCACGGAGGAGCCGCGGAGAAGTGAATCACAGTGATCTGCTATTTTAAAGTAAATTCAACACATATCGACCATAAATATAGCATATATTAAGAACGAGAAAGTGTTAACATGGTTTTTTGTAAACATATGACCAATGTGCGAGGGTGATGACATCAGAGCACCAGGCTTAGCCCCGGACAGGTAAAACAGGTATTCACTCAGAGGGGGGTAGTTACCCATTTACATGTCAAAAAGCAACATACAGTAGGCGGGTGGGGGATGGTGAACGTTTACATTTCTCTACAGAATACATTTAATTTAAGGTCCTGATCTAAAACCACTATACCTAGACTCATCAAATCTGGACTGGATTATCCCAGAGGGTCTAAACATTCTTTATAACACAGTTTTAGATTTGTGAAACCTTAATTCTATTTGTGAAAATTTAAAAAAGGGAGATTTCAGTGCTTTTTTCGCATCTAGACCACATAAAACCAGGTCCTGATCTAAAACCATTAGACCTAGACTCATCAAATCTGGACTGGATTATCCCAGAGGGTCTAACCATTCTTTATAACACAGTTTTAGATTTGTGAAACCTTTATTCTATTTGTGAAAATACAAAAAAGTGAGATTTCAGTGCTTTTTTCGCATTGTCTTGTCTTCCCCTGTGCTCCATGTCTGTTCGTCGTCGTTTCTCGTCTATGATACCTGTTAGTCTCTTTGCTCTTGTCCATGCTACCTGTCACGCTCCATGTTTGTTACTGAGGTTTTTTGTCCTGATCCTTCCTCGTACTCCCCCGGTTTTGGTATGTTAAGTTGTTCCTTGTTTTCTTTTGTCATTCAGCTTTGGGAAATAAAGCTCGCTTTTTGTTACCTGACCTTTTAGTCCTTTTACTGCATTTGGGTCCTATTTTTCCTCAACCCTGACACCGAGTCTGCTTCAAATTAACTTATTATCCTCACAGGATCATTTTATTCAAGTTAAAGCAAAACTTACTAAAGCATTCTAACTGTTTATGCTTTAACAGCAATTAATAAATGATCCAGCTTTGCTTTTTGCTAACTGTTTTTGTTGTTCTGCTTTATGATTGTAATGCATGACTGTGCCAACATGTGTCTCCTCCTCCCTGCTCTTGTTTGGAGGCTGCACCTGCTTTTCAGGAGACCAGGCCTCGCAATTATGTTCTTTCTGCCAGTGCATCAGCGGTAAGAGTCCATCACAAACTGCAGGGTCTGTCACCCAGCAGGAGCTAGGCTAACATGCTAACAGGCACAGAGCCTTAGAACACCACATACTCCAAAAGACAGATGATGTAGCTCACATCAGGGCACAGAGCTGCTGCAGCCTCACCTGACCCAGCAGCTCGTTGGCTAAAGCTATTGAATGTTGTGTCGGAAGCATCCTGAGGCCACAGTGGCTTCAGAACATGTATGTAGTCTATCTTAAAAAACATCTTGAATTTATTTGTAGAAAGTTAGTTTGTTACTTAACAGGTGTGGAGACTTTTTTTAGTTTCATACATTTTCAAAAATACATTGTTAGAATTTCTAAAAAGTACTCTTACTCAAACCACTAAAATAATGTAAATGAAGCAAAAGGCTCCTGAAATCCTTTCACATGTACTCACCAGTGTAAGGCTGCCTTGCTGTGGTCCCAGTATATTTAAACTGCATGGGATGACGGCTACTAATGAGCACTGCACATGATATATATATTTGGAATGCTTTATGGATTGAAGTGGGGGCTGCATTTTGAATTCTTAAACAAGTTATGCTTATCAGACTGTGGCATGACCTTTGCGACACAAATATAATAAAGTGAGCATGTTTAGCAAGTTTTGATATTGTTGCATGCTGTTTATACTTTTTTTGACATAGAAAAACTATGATTACTAATACAAATACTACATATAGCTTTACACTGGTATGATCTGGAACTGTGACAGGCTCTGAAAGACTCCAATCCACTTCCGTAGTTGCACTTATGAAGGGAAACAATGGCCTTAATGAGTCCAACTGGTCACAAAAACCAAACATTTTTAGATTTTTAGATCAGGACCTGGTCTTATGTGGTCTAGATGCGAAAAAAGCACTGAAATCTCCATTTTTTTAAATTTTCACAAACAGAATTAAGGTTTCACAAATCTAAAACTGTGTTATAAAGAATCTTTAGACTCTCTGGGATAATCCAGTCCAAATGAATCGGCTATGCAGCGATTTAAGAGGTTCAAACACGGAGGATTGTTCGCTCAGCGCTGTAAATTAAATGTCCCTTAACTTTCCCCTTAACTGCCGAATCGGAAGCTCTGAATCGGAAGCCAACTTCAGCGTCGTAAGACTTTGTTTATTTGAAATCAGATGAAAACAAACTGTAACGGACCCATATTATTCATATTCCGAGTCATAAAGACTTTATTTAAAATAAACATGTATAACTAGTTTAGGTTGTTTGAGAGGTACAGCTACCATTCTTTAATTAGATGTTTGATAAGTGCAGATCACATAGTAAAACACGTACACAGATACATTATTTTGTATTTTTATTAAATTCGACAATGTCAATTTCACTTTCCACTATGTCCACCGTTGTTTTTCACAACCAATGGCAGAACTTTATTGAGGCCTGTAATTAGTCAACTACAGGTCTCTTGGGTCAGTCTTTTTCTTCCAAAAAGCTTGTGACAAGATGTTATTGCTCTTGGGGCATTAAAAACAAGATTTTAACTTTAGTTTTTTATAATATCTAAAACGACTATTGTGAAAAACTAAGTCTTAGTTATTTAATATATAGCGCCATCTCCTGGTTAAACCCTGAAATTGGAGAATAGTGGGTTGGGCCTAACATTTCTGAATACTGGTCTTTGGCAGGTCTTAGGCTGGTAACTGGCTGGAAGTAGGCAGGAAGCTGTATGCTGGGGTCCAAAATAAGAGGCTCCATCTGTATGAACCTGGTGCTTTATAAACCCAACATAGAATCTGCTGTGAATTCATAGCAATAAACATATGGAAAGGATGCCTAAATACATGGACGCGGGAAAGGGGGATGCTGAGGGGCCCATCTGTTGGTGGAGAGTTGTAACTGCAACGCCAACAAGTTCACTAAACAAATCAATACAAAAGTTTTATTTTGAGTTACTATTTTTGAGTTAGCATTTTAGTGTAAGCAGTCTATAAAAAGCTTCACTATAAAGAGAAAGTGATAATGCGGTTTGCTTCTTCTGTTGCTCTGCTATAGAAAAGAAGCTCGTCAGTGCAGACAAGATCAGGGATGGGAGTTTTGTGAAAGCAGGGTTTAACAACTGGCGAAAGGCAGGGGGAAAATGTAGGGAGCATGAGAAGTGCCATCAACACACAGGCCGTCAACAAACTGGCAGCATTACAACGAACACCGATGAATGCGCTGCTCTCACAAGCTGTTGCTAAAGACCAAACCTGCATTTAATATAATGTTATTATACAGGGCCCCCCTCCCTACACGCAGATCATGCAGACTGCGTGGGCTCCCCCCCCCCCCGGTGTAAGTACCATATGTGTTCGGCCTACCATATGTGTTCGGGGTCCGTTACGCTTACCAATGACGTCACGCATTGGCTGTACGGTAACCCAAGAGGACATTTTACACGGTCAAATTCCGAATGTATTGAAACTCCAGACTCAACGTAAGAGCTTGAGCCTCTTCGGGGGGTGCTAACATTTAAACATACACTTCATTCTTTACTTTGCCCGTTATTATATGTAGAAGATATTACTTTTTTCTCCGTCATGTTGTTTCCATAGCAACAACTTCAAAATAAATAAATCTAAATAGATTTGTGTTCTACACACCAAAATACGTTATTTGAACACCCCTCTCGATCGATTTACAACAACAAAATAGTATGGCCTGCCCTAATACACCAACGCAGTTTTTAAAGATATACATTTTTCAACACAGAATCATTTACCAAATTACACCATATCCAATCATTTTACGAGTCAGAAAATGCTATCTGTTCATTGCAGTTATTGTTTATTGAATTAGATTACCATGAGCTCAACATAATTATGTAGAGTACAAGTCCACAGCCAAGAAAATGTTACTTGCATATCATTTTATTTATGAATATGGAATTATGGAATTCTAACACTGGAGTTTGTTATTATTTACTATAACTTTATTATAGTATTCGGGTACAGCCCTACTGTACCCGAATATCCGAATATCCGTTCGTTGGAGTACTATTTCGGGTTTCAATTTCGTTATTCGGATATTCGTTTTGTTTGTTTTTTCCCCCGTTTTTTTTCAAATTGAATTTATTGAAATCTCCAATATCAATGTAAGAGCTTGTGCCTCTTCGGGGGGTGCTAACACTTAACCATAAACGTTATCGTTTACTTTCTCCGTCTTTATATGTAGATATTACTTTTCTCCGTTAATCTCCGTCACGTTGTTTCCAAAGCAACAACAACTTCCTGTCAACTGCGCTAACTCTCCTTCAAAATAAAAGCATGAAAATAGGAAACCAAGCCAAATTACACTTAAGACGTATACAACTACAACGAAAGTAACAAACACAATGCGATATCCTTTTCAATTTCAAAGAACACAAATTGGGTTACATTAACAAATAACTATAAAACAACAATACTGTAGAATAACAAAATGAATGCCGTGAATACACCGAAATACACGTGTTGAAGCGGTTCGCTGCTGATTACTACGCCCCCCCGCATTACTACCGAATATCCGGAGCCCGAAAAATGGTATTCGGGACAGCCCTAGATCATTCTGCTTCAGTTTGTGGGCTACAGACAGTTTATGGTAGCAGCACGTTAACAGCTTCATCCTTTGATCAGACCCCCGTATACCCTAGTCAGCGCCCCTAGTTACACCAATCAGCGTGCGATTACCGTACAGCCAATCACAATGCGTGACGTCATTGGTAAGCGACGGACCCCGAACACATATGGGGTGTTTCTCAATCTCGAGTAAAGCTGCTTCAGAGCCACTATTTCAAGCATACTACGTCATCGAGTGCCGCCGAAGTACTGTTCCAATCTCCAGCATACTTGGAAATCTACCGAGCCCGGCGTACTCCGTTTGGAGAAATATCAAGGCTGCACATGAGTAGACTCCGCGGTCTTAAAATCCCCACAATGCTTTGCGCACGGACCAATTTCCCCAAATCTGTGACGGAAAATGTAAGGCGGGGCCTCTCATATGACGCACACCTGCACACTTGCTAGCCTGTTCCACTCTTTGTTTTCCGAATGCCAGGAAGTATTCTTGCCTCGCTTCTGAAGCAAGATGCTCGGCAGACATGTGCTACCAAGCAAGCGTACTCGCGATTGAGAAACACCCATGGTAGGCCGAACCAAGCCCCCAGGAAGTGCGCCGGACTCAGATGAAAATATTCGTGCTGGCCAAACGGCGGTACTACACTTCCTTTTGGTTGCCAGGCCCGGAAACACTTTTTCCCATTGACTTACATGGGGAAAGAGTGGTCTGTAAATCGTTGGATAATTTTTTTTAAACTAAATAAACTACCCAGTATGAACACTTGTATAGCCCTTATTAAAAACATTCGTTCCTCAAGTTGTAAAAATGTGCTAATAACGTTATTCTGTGAGTTATTTCCCTCTGCATTATGAACGCGCATCTACCCACGGGACCGCGCCGCCCGGCACATTCATGTGACGTGTTCAGCACTACATGCGTTTATCTTTACCCATGGATGCACAATAAGAACGGACCCATATCGCCTTACTGCCAGCCCACGGAGCTGTAATAATGGATATATTGCACATGTTTGCTGTAATTCATCATTTGTAAAATATTATACTACATGGGCTGTATTATTAAATCTTGTACCGTAAATCTTGTATTAAATAAAGTTAATATTACCGACGTAGATTAACGTCCCTGTAGCTTCTTATTGCACTAAGAAGCTTATTGCACTGTATATATATATATATATACATATATATATATATATATATACAAGGGTGTAACTTTGGTTTGAGAAGTGGGGGGGACACAAAACAGGGGGTCCTCCGCAATGAAACATTCTCGATTTAATTCCATTTCCTGCCTTTCTACAAATATATTAGGGACTATAGTGTTAACAAATCCAAGAAAAATGTGTAGTGTATATAATGAGTGTGCACACTTATCTAGTATCCTATCCATGTGAACCTGTTTTATTTGAGATGACCTTACCTCCTGTTGGGGGGTCCGGGGGCATGCACCCCCGGGAAGATTTTTGTCTTTAAATTGAAGTTGAATGCATCAATCTGGTGCACTTTGAGGGCAACATTAAGAGATGTATGGATACAGCTCTCAACAATCAAATGAAACAGAACTGTATATTTCAATAATCAAAAAACCATTATCATATGCTCACAAGCAATAACACATCATTGATAAACTCCTCTCTATATCTTTATCTTACCTAGTCTGCATACTTTCTTTTTATTTATGCATATTTGACTAATCACTCCCCTTTCAAACTGTGTTTTTTATTTTTGTACTGACCTATAGTACACATTGGAAGGATTTCTTAACTTATTTTATATACAACTAATATTACATAGATGGAAATATTTGTTTACATAGATGACCAAACCGTTTGAGACCCACTGAGATAACTAGACTAAAGTTTACAATCTAATCGCTCAGCGAGTCCTTTACCTCACTGAGCGGACGTGATCTCTCTCAGTCCCCCAGGAGAGACCTCTCCCTCTCCTTATTGTTGAAACAGCTTCTAATCTCCGTTAGCTCCGAGCTAGCACCAGATGCTAACAACAACCCACGTAACTCTCTCAGTCTCTCTCTCTGTCCCTCTGTCTCTCTCTCTGTCTCTCTCTCTCTGTCCCTCTGTCTCTCTCTATTTCTCTCTCTCTCTGTCCCTCTGTCTCTCTCTCTGTCTCTCTCTCTCTGTCCCTCTGTCTCTCTCTCTGTCTCTCTCTCTCTGTCCCTCTGTCTCTCTCTCTATTTCTCTCTCTCAGTCTCTCAAAGTCCGACAGGAAAGAGCTCTCCCTCTCCTTATTGTTGAAACAGCTACTAATCTCCGTTAGCTCCGAGCTAGCACCAGATGCTAACAACAACCCACGTAACTCTTTCAGTCTCTCTCTCTGTTCCTCTGTCTCTCTCTCTCTATTTCTCTCTCTCTCTCAGTCTCTCAAAGTCCGACAGGAAAGAGCTCTCCCTCTCCTTATTGTTGAAACAGCTACTAATCTCCGTTAGCTCCGAGTTAGCACCAAATGCTAACAACAACCCCGTAACTCTCTGTCTCTCTCTCTCTGTCTGTCTCTCTTTCTATCTCTCTCTCACAAAATGTGCTCGTGCCACACACACACAGACGCTCCTCCGTGACGAGGACCGCTTGCGAAAAAAATAAACACATTTGAAAAGTGGGGGGGACACAAACGGGATTTTGAAAAGTGGGGGGGACATGTCCCCCCTGTCCCCAGTGGAAATTACGCCCATGTATATATATATATATATATATATATATACAGTGCAATAATTCTTTCATGCTAAATGAAGCTCTGTTGCTTGGATATCACTAGATCATGTTACAGCGTAATATAAAAGTACATAACGATTGATGTGTAAATTAGCATAATTACTAGCTAACCGCTAGCTGCTAACTGCCGCCTCGTTAATATCAAATCTATCATAATAACAAACCATTACCATGCTGTCATGAACGTGCGGTGCTGTTACGTGTACGCAAATTGACGTGCTTGATGTGAACGAGCATTTTGGGGGGCATGGTTAAAGTTGCGCATGCGCTATGAGCGCACATACGGGTACTTCTCAGGCATGCCGGGTAATCTGTGACGTTTCGCTCTCTCAAAAGTTGGGCCATTTTATCAACAATGCGCGAATGAGCAACTCTCATAGGAATGAATGAGGCCCCGCCTCCCACGCTGTATTCAGTTCTTATTATACATCCATGGGCCGAACACATATGGTACCAACACAGTCTCACGGCATTTCGTGTTATAGTCACGAAATGAATCTATTGATTCGTGTTCACCAACACGATTTCGTCATTTTTTTCGTGTCACACAGAACGATTTTAAAAGCAATGTAAATAATAACAAATTACAAGGAAAAACACATTTAAAAAAATACAGATTTCAGTATTCTGACACAGAACGATTTTAGAAGCAATGTATTTATATTGGTAGTATGTTTCGTGCCTGCAACAAATAATAACAAATTAGAAGGAAAAAAGATGACATAAAATCCAGATGTCAGTATTCTGAGGCTCTGAGACATTTCTTTTCCTCACTGACGGCAAAAAAACTCAGACATTATACAATTTACAATAAAAGGGATAGGGTTAGGCTTAGGGTAAGATATTGAGTAAGAACATGTTTTTATGAACCACACAGCTTCTGGTCTTCCAAGACCCGACCGGACAAAAAGACGTGTTGCAGGCACGAAACATACTACCAATAGAAATACATTGCATTTAAAATCGTTCTGTGTGACACGAAAAAAAGGTGAAAATCGTGTTGGTGAACACGAATCAATAGATTACATTAATTTTTCGTGACTATAACACGAAATGCCGTGAGACTGGGTTGATGGTACTGACACCGGCACCCGCTCCCCGCACCCCCAACTCTGACTGACTTCCCGCGTCCCTGCCTAAATAACAACAGAATGAAACTGATTTGTAAAAAGCCTGAGTTAATGCTTTGTCAGGTCTGTCTCCAACACAATGAGCATAAACACATTTTAAAATGTTTTTTCTAAAGAGATGGGTTTGATTAAAGCTAGGCTAACATTAGCTGCTCCATCCTCACTCAGAGTAACTTCATGAAGTCATAAGTACAGCAGTGTCTATATTGTTAGCACCACAGACAGTCTCTGGTTTAAACAGGAACATGAATAACCCTGATTGAATATGAGCTGCTGTAGAGCTCTGTTCTCCTCTCTGATTCCCCTCAGACCGTCAGAGACCACAGGAGCTCAATCTCAACTCTGACAGGTTTCTGTAACAGAGCGTCACTAACTTTACACTCAAGTTGAAATGTTTCACGCTGCACGAATACGCAGGTGATATGAATTTAACATCTTCACTTCCTTCCTGTTGCCAGGCACGGATCTGGGTATTTGTATTGACTCTACATGTGATATCACAAAACTCTGTTTTCTGCTAATGCTAAACACAACCAGCTCACCAGGTTATCACTATTATTAATAATCATCTTAAAAAGACATATCATAGACATGCCCAAGTAGTTCAATAATGTTTTGGACGATATCATTCTTTTTGTAAATCTGAATTTATCAACATTCTTGCTCTTTAAAACCATTTTATACACAGATACAATGATGATATAATTGCATATTGAAATATCCTCAAATAATGTTAGCTTGCTGTACTCTGCTGCGTGTTCCCTTTACAAACTGCTCACATGATTTCATTAAAGAACAGTTTCATATATTAGATTATAAAAACTGAATCCTCTTCAGGTTACAGGAGAGACTCTTACTCTGTGTCTGAGGGTCCAGGTTCATTACTGAAGTATATAGGTTCCCACATAGACCAGTCACTCTTCAGAGACAGACAGCTGGGGACTGGAGACCCTGCTCTCTGTCTGTGGAAACAACAAGTTTTAAACATCATTAGTTCATCTAAAGAGCAGCTTTTGATCTATGACTGTTCACCTGATTAAAGATTTGTAGAGTTTTTGAGTCGTGATTTTGGGTTTCTGTTTTTAAAATTCATTCAAGTCCAACATGTAAGAGTGAGGATGATCTCACTAGTAGATTATTTACTATTGCTGATGATGACAAGAAGCAAGAGTTCAATTACACTTTGTTAATGTACTCTACTGGGTTTCATTAAACAGTTTAGATTATCAGATACCAAACAAACTGAATCCTCTTCAGGTCAGGTTACAGTAGAAACTCTTACTTTGTGTCTGAGGGTCCAGGTTCATTACTGAAGTATTCTGGGGGTTGCTCCATAGACCAGTCACTCTTCAGAGACAGACAGCTGGGGACTGGAGACCCTGCTCTCTGTCTGTGGAAACAACAAGTTTTAAACATCATTAGTTCACAGGGGCGGATCTAGACAAATATTCATGGGGTGGCCAGAGGGTGGCAGGAGATTTTGAGGGGTGGCATCCCCTGGCAGAAGTATATGCTGATTTAATCGCAGTCATATCAATCAATGTTAACTTGGAAATCCACAATATTAATATTTTAACTCAATAACATTTGGTGACATTATTGTGGCACAACAGTAAAGCCTTACATATAAATATATAAGGTGGCAGACATCATTTAATGAATTTTAACTGAATGAGTTTGTTTCACTCTTAGACCAGCAGGGGTACCAAATCTATGCAGACTGCTGCAATAAGTACATTAATTAACTGTCCCATCGATGTTTGTCTGAATGAATATGATGATATTAACAATCATATTATTCCTATCAGCTGTCAATCACTGTTATGATTCACATATTCATTTATTATTGAATAAACTATATTTTTTGGAGGAGTTAATGATGAATGTTCCTCAAGATGCTTGCTCACCCTCCTTCAAATTTGAAGTATTGACTATCATATATCAAAATTCAAAAGATTCAAAGGAACAGTTCAGCGCCCCACGACTTTACTGCAAACAGTTACAACCTTGACTTTACATCAGAAAGAACAAACATTAAAGAAGTGACTAACTGCATCAGTTAGGGTTAGAAAACGTGTATTCAGCTAAAACACATACATCGCTGCAGTTATTATCCAGTGGAAAGTCCTTACCTACTGGCCTAGTTAAAGGGGACCTATCATGCAAAATGCACTTGTACGTCTTTTCTACATGAATATGTGTCCCCGGTGTTCCAGGGAACTCACCAAGTGTCAGAAAACACAACCCTCTCTATTTTCCTCCATACCCAAATCTCTAAAAAAGGGGCTGCAACGGATCTGATAAACTGATCCAGATTTGAACACTTCTATGTCGTCACAGAAGTGGCGCTACGGCTATTGGGCCAACTCTCCACCTATCAGGGGAATGTGGGGTTGGGCCACGGCCGGCCATTGCTGCTCGAAAGCGCTGGAGACGCTGTAGTACATATGCCAGGCCTGTAAGTGGCGCTGTAGTCTGCACAAAAGCAGCGAAGAAGACTTCCCGCCAAGTATCCATGGTTACCCTTCTGTTTATTCTCCGCTGTGGCTTTCTTTCTCCCTCCCCGAGGCAAGCGTTTGCTCCCGCTGCTTTAATTCAATGCAATCCCTCCCCGTCGAGGCAAGCACTGTAATTCTCTCCGGTTAGTCCACCAGCAGATGACAAACACCCACCTCTCCGCCTCTTCCAAGGAACGAGGGGACCGTGCGGCAGAGTTTCAGTTTCAGTTTCTTTCGCCGGTCAAGATGTCCGTTAAAGTTTAAATCTTCCGGACAAAATTAGAAAAGTGCCGGTCAAAGGTCTTCTTTGTTATTTATTGAGCTTTAAAACAAATGAATAACGACTCTATATAATAAAACACGGAGGACGGAGATCTCTTTTTCTCCCCCTCTTCTGACAGCCCAGCAGCTGATCAGAGCACGGCTCCCCTCTCCTGCAGGGGGGCGTGGTCAGCAGAATCAGACCCGTAGACAGCAAACAGCACATAGAGCGAAATGAGGCATGGCTAAAATGCATGATCTGTTTGGTATTTTGAAAACAGAAACGTATAAATATACCTTATATAGGCATGGCCCTACAATATATCATTTAAATATAGCATGATAGGTCCACTTTAAATCAAAGTGGTTACTTTTGTTTGGCTGGGCAGTGAAGTTTTACACACCGTCTAATTTGACTTTCTCAGGACTTAAAACTCTTTTTTGGGGGCAGACCCCCACAAAGAAAAAAAGATATACACACATACTGGTCATCAACTTAACAGTTGTTTATGCTCATCCGTGAGCAGAGCATCAAGTTGCCTATTACAGCTGAATGCGGATTACCATTTGTTCAGCAAAACGCCTCTCAAACGTATTAAGATCCAAAGCTTTAGTGCGTTTTGATTCAATGCTGAGTACAGCCAACTTGACAGTCTCTTCTCTGTCATTGTAGACCGCAAATACCTCATTCCTTCTGCTTGGTCCGAATGCTTCTCGTTTTGCGCCGTCTGGTTAAAATGAAATCGCTGCCAATAGAGTGGCGAAGTCACGCCCATCTACTTCCGCCCCATGGGACCTTATTTCGGAAAAATAATGCATTGAAGTCAATGGAGAGAGAAAGATTATCTTTCGATCCCGTTTGAATTGTGCCATGAATTACACATATGATGTTTGTCAATCTTAAAAATCATTTCCATGTCAAAAAAGTCACAGTTTGTCGTAAAACTGTTGAAATATAAGACTATGAAAAATACGTAACTAGAAAGACTACAAATCCCAGAGTCGCGTAAGTGATGTCACAATTGTTTTCCTCCACTAAGAGATAGCTAAGATCAGCGCCATATAGATATAATCTATCTATATGGCGCTGGCTAAGATAAGATAACTTAACAAGATGCCTGTGTGCTTAGTACCATGTTGTTATCATACCAGCAATGGGTCTTGCTCGTTCTTTTGCTTCCCGTCTGATGAAAGGACCAGGAGTGTCTGAATCAAGCTAGCTAGTAGCTAGCACGTTAGTTAGCATTACAGCCTTGTCATTTGTATTAGCCTTAACATGAAGTAACATTAAGTAACCCAAAATGTTAAACAGTAAGAGTAGTAGTCATATTTCGTGAACCCTTTGAAGAGTACTGTCACCGGTGTGATCATTCTATAATACACATTTAAGCCCGGGGGAGAAATGCTAACGCTAACGCTAGCGATCTTTTCTACTTCATGCTATCTGCACAAATGGTTGACATTAAACATTAAAACGACCAGCAGTTCAGAGAGAATCAAAGGAAGGCAGGCAGGCAGCTTTGCATGACTTTCTTCAGGACGTGTTTCATTGTGGTGATAGTGAGGGTAGTCAATCGTTTTGTTGACAAGACAGTAGTGACGGCCATCTTGGTGACGTGTGTTGTTGACCAGAGATGTAGTTCATTGAGCGTTTCACACAAACAAATGTGTTACTTCACAGTTTTACGACACATTTTTTTTTTTTTGACTTGCAAAATTATCTTTTAAATTGACAAACATCATATGTGTAATTCGTGGCTCAATTCAAACGGGATCGAAAGATAATCTTTCTCTCTCCATTGACTTCAATACATATTTTTCCGAAATAAGGTCCCATGGAGGTCCACCGGAAGGGGAGGGACTTCGCCACTCTATCATATTTCCACGCTCGCGCCAGGGCCGGGGGAGGGGTTACAAGGCTCGCGTCTTGTGCTGCATTCACTTGCACTCGGACATTAGAGACTTTCTCTCATAAATGTCCGATGAGCCAAAACTTTTTCTTTCAAAACAAAGCGGGGGAGTTCATTCTAAACTGTTGAGTAAAACGTTTTACACGAACTATGGAGAAATGTCACCAACATTTATAATCAACATTTAAAAAAATATTATTAATAAATTAATTGCCTACATTTAGGGTGGCAAGGCATTTTTCTGAGGTGGCAGCTGCCACCCCGTGCCACCCCGTAGAACCGCCACTGGTAGTTCATCTAAAGAGCAGCTTTTGACCTATGACTGTTCACCTGATTAAAGATTTTTAGAGTTTTTGAGTCGTGATTGTGGGTTTCTGTTTTTAAAATTCATTAAAGTGTGAAAAGTTTGACATATTTGTATTTTATTTGCTTAATTTAACACAAATCCAACATTTATCACACACACACACACACACACACACACACACACACACACACACACACACACACACACACACACACACACACACACACACACACACACACACACACACACACACACACACCTTAATAATAAACTTAATTTAACACAAAGTCCAACATGTAGAGAGTGAGGATGATCTCACTAGTAGATTATTTACTATCTCTGATGATGACAAGAAGCAAGAGTTCAATTACACTTTGTTAATGTTCTCTACTGGGTTTCATTAAACAGGTTAGATGATCAGATACCAACAAAACTGAATCCTCTTCAGGTCAGGTTACAGTAGAAACTCTTACTTTGTGTCTGAGGGTCCAGGTTCATTACTGAAGTCTGGAGGGTCCCCCATAGACCGGTCACTCTTCAGAGACAGACAGCTGGGGACTGAAGTATTGTCCCCTTCCTCATCTTTTAAATCACTCATCTTCTCCAGTCTGAGAGAACACACACACACACACACACACACACACACACACACACACACACACACACATACACAACACACACACACACACACACACACACACACACATACACACACACACACACACACACACACACACACACACACACACACACACACACACACACACACACACACACACACACACACCACACACACCACACACACACACACACACACACACACACACACACACACATTAATAATAAACTTGGTTAAAATACATGAAATCAGTCAGACTGCAGCCGCTCTCCATTTTGACTGCACAGATCCTGGTGTTAACACTCACCCTGTTGTCCTCCTGCTCCGAGCTGTAAAATGGCGTCTGGCAGTCTGACTTCATACTTGGACTTTAACACCCTCACCTGTCTGCAGCTCCTCCTCTTGATTCATAACCAGCCTCATCAGCTCAAGCAGTTCACATGTTCTTATCTTATCTTACTATTACTATCTTACTATCTTATCTTACTAGGTTTCAGTGAGATCAAAGAAAAGACATGCAGCTAAAAACAAGCTCAACAAAGTTATCAAAAGACGACACAGCATCCACACATCAACGACCATAGGGTATCATTAAATCTGCTTCATATAAAAAACTATGAACAGCGACTTAAATAAAAACACAAAGCTACATTTAACTAATTTACAAGATGTGCCAAAATCAGGGCTGAAATAGAGGGCTATGAGGCATGTTGGTATTTTGCAGAGGTGGGACCAAGTCATTGTTTTGCAAGTCACAAGTAAGTCTCAAGTCTTTGCACTCAAGTCCGAGTCAAGTCTCAAGTCAGGATGGGCAAGTTCAAGTCAAGTCCAAGTCCTACACTTTGAAAAACGAGTCTTAAACAAGTCATTATGAGCTTTTCACCAAATGTAATGACATCCATCAACAGAATAATACTTCATAATCAAAGTGCTCTTTATTAGTCACATTAATAATGTAATAATCCATCTTCTCTCTGCTGGTAAAGTAACGTGTGTTTTTCTATTTGAAGAGGGATCAGTAAGGTAAGGCTACCGTGACGGTTTATTGGATGAGTTGGATGTAGAAAAGTCAGAATCAAAATAGATGTTTTTATTTAAATTTCAAGCATTTTCAAGGATTTCCAGCACCCGTACGAACCCTGCTGTCTATAGGAGTGTCTGGCAATAGAGAGGTGCAAGAATGAGTCCTAAAACCCCGGAAAAGACTTAGCATTCCACCACTTCCTGTCTGGAAGTCAATGGTGTTCTGAATGTGTTTTGGTTGTAAGCCTCATATGGTTCTATGGTTAACACAAGCTGAACAGATTTTAATTCTACGTCTGTAAATACCCCACAAAGGGAAATAACAGTCAAATCCGGCACATATGTCTTCTCTCTTTGAGGTAAATGTATTCTATGCATGGTCCTTGTTGGATAAAAACTAATATCTTTCAACATTTCGTCCCACCAGCTCAGCCCTATTTGTTTTTCTTTCCTCTTCTGCCTCACTGCTTATGAATTCTGAAGAAACCCTCGTGGTTGAATTCTCCTTCGTGAGAGAAACAAAGGTCGCTTTAAGTACAAGAGGAATTCCTCCCTGACGTCCCGGAGGCTAGTGAGCGATGCAGACATTTGTCAAACAATTCATTGAATGTATTTCACACACACTGTTCTGTACGAAATCATCAATTCACTTTCAAGTGTTCAGTGCTCATTGAAAAGGAAGTACTTTCAGGGACGATGAAGACGTTAACTTGGTTGTTTGGGAACAAAACCACTGTTCCTATGATAACACATATATGAAGGATTGTTTCTGGGTGTCTATAACCCCCAGACACCGTTACCGTTATAACATCAATGCAGCTTGGAAGCAGGAAGCCCATTAGTAGATGTTAACGTGTGGATGAAGCTTGTAATTCACTGTAATATCTAAATGTCACACCAACATCCATTAAAAGGGCGTGATGCGATTAAAAAAGTATGTTATTGAATAAATCCTGAGAAAAAGGTAAGAAATGTGTCTTTAACAGAACAAGGGAGTTCCAGATACTGCATTAGTGTTCATGAACTCTCCTCCACAGAGACTGCATCTGGATGTCAGTTCCCATGATGTGTGTGCACCGTGTCATCGTGACTTCCTGTATGCTAAGGAGCTATACTGGGGGTGTGTTTTATGGACGTTAGGCGGCTGCTGGGGAAATGCTAATGAAGCTGCAGAATATATAGGAAGACAAGCTTTATGTGACGCTTATATGACAGAGACAATGTCCTGAGAGTGGAACACATCGAGGACATTGAGTTTGTGAATGAATTAGCCGTTATCTCAGTCAAGGGAAGGACAGCATTAATGGGAATGAATGAGAGTTTCCAGATGCAGAATGTATGAGATATGACCCAGTGAGTGGACGAGAGGCTTCAATCTCAGGTTTAGATTTCTTGTTTTTCTTTGGCTCAAATATCACAAGAACAAAAAGAGGTGTTCTCTGTCTTCTTGCAGATTGCCAGAGGCGTCAATCTGCAGTCTGCTGAACATGTGCTGTTCATTTCACCAATTCTTCAGTTCAACAAATCAGATTGGTCTCAATTCAGTTTGAACAGACTGGCCTTCGTGAAGAGAGGGAGAGACGCCCAGAACACGTGTTAATAAGCCGTCCATTTAACCGTCTAACCGTAAGAACAACAAGCGATATGTGCAGGACATATTTCAAATAGACGGCATGGAGAGAAGTCAGTTAAACAACTATTTAAAGATAACATTCATCTGGAGATTTGGTCGTTTTCTTTCCTTTTTAATTTGTAAAACAACAACAATAGATACTGAAGTAAACCTTAGAGACCATGCCATGATGAAAGTCTACAGAAGACCCTCTCACATCTCATACGGTGCTTTAATATGATGATTGAAGTGGTGCTTATTAAACTGCTTCATATCAGACACAGAAGTATGAGATCTCTGCAGGTCACCTGAAAGCATAGCAGTCATAAATCAACTAAAAGCATGTTTCTTTGTGTTGTTTGTATTAATAGCAGCTGTTTACCTGCGTGTGCTCTTTATCAAAGAAGTCCTTTAGTCTCTAAGAAAGAAAAAGTCATTGCGTTCACAAACAAAACATCAATTATAGCTGAGAGGGAAATGTTAAGCTTGAGTGAGCAGCGAAGAATTAGACTTCCAGGCGTGAAATAAATCAAATGACTGACGTAGAATTCATCGTCACAATCAGACCCAAACAAAACACTTCTAAGGTCATTTTATATATATTTAAATAACACAATAATAACTGGAGATGTTCTTTGTGGTATAGTGTACTTTGTGTTGCTAGGCAGAGAAGCCAGCTTTAATGACCCTGGCGCCATCTAGTGGTTCATCTCATTATTGCAGGACACTAAATTAGGACTCACCTAAAGTGCAGATATCAAAGCCCTTTGTCCAGTGGAGGGTCAGGGTGAGTATATATACTAAAGTACACATTATGTGAGAGTCTATTTGAGAGCGTTAGTTATAAGTGAGGAAACAGAGAGACTTTTCTGCATGTTATGAAATGTAATTTGGGAAACACTTTATATTAAAGTGCACGTTCACCATCAACGAGTTGTTCATTAACATGTTAGCAGTTTCTAGGCTCTTTATTAGTCACTATAAAACTCTGAGTAATGCCTTATTCTACAAGTACTAGTTAGTTAAGAGTCCTCGTCTCCTCTCTCGTGTCCTCGTCTCCTCTCTCGTGTCCTCGTCTCCTCTCTCGTGTCCTCGTCTCTCCTCTCTCGTGTCCTCGTCTCCTCTCTTATGTCCTCGTCTCTCCTCTCTCGTGTCCTCGTCTCTCTCTCTGTCCTCGTCTCTCCTCGTGTCCTCGTCTCTCTCTCTCGTGTCCTCGTCTCCTCTCTGTCCTCGTCTCTCCTCTCTTGTCCTCGTCTCCTCTCTTGTCCTCGTCTCTCCTCTCTCGTGTCCGTTCTCCTCTCTATGTCCTCGTCTCTCTCTTATGTCCTCGTCTCTCCTCTCTCGTGTCCTCGTCTCCTCTCTCGTGTCCTCGTCTCTCCTCTCTCGTGTCCTCGTCTCTCCTCGTATCCTCGTCTCCCTCTCTCGTGTCCTCGTCTCCTCTCTTGTCCTCGTCTCTCCTCTCTCGTGTCCTCGTCTCCTCTCTTATGTCCTCGTCTCTCCTCTCTCGTGTCCTCGTCTCCTCTCTCGTTCTTTAGTGGGAATGCTGTGTCAGCATTCCCACTAAAGTAACATGTCTCCATGCTTTAATGTTCAAACAGATGTTATTTGAGGGTCTCTCAGCTGGCAGGTTTCAGTGGGCAGGAAGAAAGGACTGATCAGGTCTGCAGAGGTTCTGGTTCCAGGTGAAAGGGACAGGAAGTGAGCTGAAAGAGAGGGAGACGTGGATTTGAAAACTATGGAGTGGTCTTAACAAAACTCTCTCAAGTGATGACTGTCATCAAACATTCAAATCAAGAGTCAGAAAAATGTGTTAGCAGACTACTCCAAGGAACCAAACAATGGGTACACCTAGCTGCTGTAAGGATAATAATAATAAATACTATAACAAGTACAAAGACTATTATCATAATTATCTTAATTATCAGTTTACATCAAAATAGGATGAGAAATGAAACCGTCTTGTTTTCTGAACGTGGACTTGTAGGAATTTATTTATTATTTGTTTGACTTTATCATTTGATTGTCACCCTGGAAATGGGTGTATGTACGTATATGTGTACATATGTATGTGTATGTATATATAGAATGTTGTTTATCTGTGTGCGTATTTAATTACAGAATGATCTTTTCTTTTCTTTATCCTGCTGGATGACTAACGGAGGATACCTCTGGATACACTCTGCTTTCTGCCTCCTGCTTCTACTCATCATGTTTGTTTCTTGGATGTATAAACTGTCTAATTGTTGAAACAGTAGAATAAATAATAAAACATACAATTAAAAAAAGATCTGCAGAAGTATAAGGTACATGTGTTGAGTTTAAAATAGATGTCTAGTGTCCCTAATGTCCCACCTGATGTGTTTGAGTGGTCGTGTTTGAGTCCAGGAGCCTCGGTAGTTCTGATCCATCTGGACTCTGAGCTCTGCATCAAGTCACAGAATCCATCTTCAAAACCACACCTCTTATATCCAGAGCCTACAACCAGAAAGAAGACATGCTTCAGCCTCTTTGAGTTTAGCTTTTCAAACTGCAGGGTTTCTCGTCTACGGCCTCTTTATGCTATCTCTCTACCTCTGAATGAGTCAAAGTGTTACATTTCCATGCAATATCTGATCAAATTGACATTCCAGTCCGCTGCAAAACACCTGTATACAATAACTAACCTAATGACATGCTCCAGATTACAGGTTCTGTAAATAAAGCATCATATCAGGCAGGGATTTTAGCATTTACAGACCATTTACATGCACTAAAACACACTACAGGAGAGAGAACACCCCAACAAACATAATACGGCCGCTTTAAGATGTGGTTTCTGCACACAATAAAGTAACATCATCTCATCAGAGCATTATAAGCGTTAATCCTGGACTTCACTGCCAAACATGAAACAGAAGACTGAAAAGAATTAGGGATGAAACTGAATGTGAGTTGGTATGCAAGGCAGGATTATCAATGATGCACCACAGAAGAAGAACCAGGATCTTAAACTGAAGTTAAAGTAATAATACAGATAGGTTTACCTCAACAAATCTACTTCAATAAATGTATTTAGTTCATTTCCACCACTGCAAAGAATGAAATGTATATTCATTCATATTTTAAGATATATAACGCTTTGAATATCCTCACAGACGCATGTTGTAATGAATGCATTTCAGTATACACACAGTACAGAAGTATAACATGTACTTTAGGTATCAAAAGTAAAAGTACTAATACTATTATCATGTTTTTTTTACATGTAAGAGCCTTTTAGCATTGTGGTTTGACTACATTTAGATACTTGAAATACTGTTTTTAATAGTATTTCAGTACTCTGTTACACCATATCAGCAAATCATGTGTTTTTTTATATGAACAAAAGGTGCTTTTTGCCTCTGAAATATAATAGAACGACACTGGTTTTTGCTATATATACGTTGATAATGCAATTTATAACTAAATGTTGACTTGTGTATCACATTGTTCACTCTGAATATATATGGATTTGTGAAGTTATAGGTGTACGAGGTACTTTAAAACACCTGTTGAAAGGTAATCAAGTCTCAAAGTCAGTTAAAATCTGACAAAATCAATATTTACTCACAGTTTTCCTCATCGCTGTAATCTCCACAGTCGTCAGTGAAGTCACACACACTTCCCTCGGACACACACAGATCCTGAGAGCAGCTGAACTCCTGAGCTGAACACACTGCGTCACACACTGGGGTCAAAAACACCAGAGAAAAGGCAGAAAACAGCCACAGAAGCATCATCTTACTGTCTGTCCTTTAACTACAGCACATGATCTCCTCCTCTGAGTGAAGCATGTTGTTTTGAAGATAGAAGAAGCAGCTTCAGTCGAGGTACAGCTGTCTGTAACGTGTGCAAGTAGCTTAGGAGCTGTTAGCATGTTGTAAAAGGTAATCAATGGCTTTTATGGCTGTTACTCAATAAGGTCACTGTGTGTTCATGTGTTCATTCTCTGAGAGGCTGGACTGAGGCTATTAGCTTTATGCTAACATGCTCACAATGCTATCAAGCTCCTTTTTAGCTCCTATAATGTGTTTAACATACGAGTTCAGCATGCTAACATAGCTAATTAGCACTAGCATGTCCTTAATGAAGGGGCTAGAGGAGATGACTAATGAATCAAATGCAATGCAATCCATCCAATAGGTGTTGAGTTATTTAAATGTGGTTCTTAGTAGTAGACAGACTATTAGCATGGCTACAAACCAGGTTCATACTCTGATAGATTCCTGTGTATTTTCATAATAACCACTTCTAGGAACACCTACATCAATTGGAGAACTCTGAGCATCTGTAAATGTGAAGAGGCTGCAGTTAGCCTGTGTGTGTGTGTGTGTGTGTGTGTGTGTGTGTGTGTGTGTGTGTGTGTGTGTGTGTGTGTGTGTGTGTATCATTAACGCTGTGTCTCGATCCCACTCCACTGAGAGGCATCATTTCATTTTCACAGCAATCAATAAACACAAGGACCTTAAAAACAGAGAAGCTACAAGAGCTGGGGAGGTTCCAATTAAATGACTTTCGAAGGGGCGAGAGAGCGAGGGAACAAGGAGAAGATCACGTCTGTATCGCCCTCTGTTGGCAGCGGCAGTGGGAGGAAAGTAGAAAGTGTTTAAAGCAGAATGTGTCCTGTTTTTATTACAGAGCAAGGATGCACATGGAGGCACTGACAGACTCATTATTCCAATTAACATGTGAGAGGAATTCATACTGTAATAGCAAGCGTCTCATTACCAACAAGCCAATGTGGAAGTTATTAGCTCACAATGCTAACATGCTAAAGCTACTGTCCCACAACTCTCAGGTTGAGGGACCCTCCTTTCCCAACTTCAGCAAGGAACACCCCCATGACTATTGTTGGAGTCGGGAGGCCTGTTCATTTATTCCGGCAATAACTCAGACCTACTAATTGACCTACCAGAAGCTATTGATTCTAAGTTTACTGCTCGGCTCAGATCCATCGAGGTCAGCAAGGTCTCACCTCTATTAACTCCTGAAGAACCAGGTTCAATTAACTGCTGTTTCAATTCAGACGACACGCTAAATCTGTTTAGGCGATCCCGAAGGATTCTGGTATCAGTAATGAGGTGTGGCCTTACCTACGTGTGAGTGTGGCAGTGGTGCAATCTTACCTTTAAGCAGGAGAGGAGAGCGCAGATTTATTTTAAGTTCTCCCAATCCAAAAAGGTGGGATGATTTTATTTGAAGAAAATGGTCCACACTTAAACAGGTTTTTACCTTCTCTCGTTACAATATGACAATCATACAAAACATATCATGCTTTGGTACTTCATCTCATCATAAATGGTCAGTGGTATCGAACACATTCAAACTTTCATTCAACAATTCACCAAATCAATCTGAGAGATCTTACCAAGTTGAGAGAACCTACCAGGAGAGACCCCGCTCTGGAGCTTTCTCCCTCTCAGCCAGTGCTTTTATGCTGCACATAGGAACACAAAGAAAACCCAAAGACACCTCCTTTATACCCTGTGGGGAAAGGTCATGACCTCTGGTGTGCAGGACTGGACATCCAGACATATTCTCCTATGGTATGGCCTGAACACATTTTGGGGCTCCAGTACTTTTCCATTGAGTCGGGGTACAGCCTGTGAGTGAAGACTACTGTCCCCCCTCTTTAAACAGTGACACCCATAAACTACAATAGGCCTTAAACTCAATTTAACAAACTACTTGTGTTTGTATATACTGTGATTAAAGAACAACATGAAATATAATATTTTCATTTTGGGTTATACAAGATTATATTGATTATATTAACTTTCTGTTTTAATTATTCAACTTAATATGGAGACATCAACACTATGCAATGCTTAAGATGGCTCTAACTAACCTCCTACCCGCTTGGGAAACCGAACTCTACAAGTGCCACATGTTGGACCATCTTAAGGTCCCCTCTGCCAGACACATTGCATTAGCCTATGCACACGACCCACAACCCTTTACTAAGTCTTTAGCTGCTTTACACCTCCTTTGTCCTCCCCTTTCAGAAAGAGCAAGGCATCACCAGATCCAAGAGCCCCTCCAGTCCAGTGGACCCCCTTCCAGCAGCTCATTGACCGGGTCCTGCGTCCCACTCTCAGTATGCAGATATCCGGATGACTACATCGTTCAAAGTGAGATGTTGGGGCAGGTAAAGGCGGGGCTCCAAGCTAACCTGAAGAAGAGTGAGTTGGGGTATCTGGGGTCGATGGGGTCTCCTCTTTGGTGCCGGGATGGGTGGGAGGTGGTGGTAGGTAGCAGCAGGTGTATGTGCAACACATCTTTAAGAAAAGCTTTAAGTACAATGATTGTTTTTCTTCATTTCATATTGAGGAGAGCTAACAGGAAGTCTCTCATCAGCTGCAGTCTTCTTCTGTATCTTCCAAAATGCCTCCACGCTCCTCTGGACGTCTCAAACTCGCCCCGTGATGAATAAACTGAGAACAAATAAAACCTGAGCTTACAGATTTGTCTGGAACACCAGAAACACACTGATCAATAACTACATTTTAATTAAGGTTGAAACCTCAATAAATAAAGTTCACTTGGTACGACCTCTCACCTTTCTGTGTGTCTTCACTTCCTGTCACCTGAGAGGAGAAGGAGAGAGAGAGAGATGATGATGATGATAAAACACAGAGAAACAGCCAGAATGATGAAGAGAGAGAAAGAGAGTGTTGTTTTCCTCTGAGGTCATGCTCCATTCAAGAGTTTAGTATCTTGATGAATGGAGGATATGGTTTCAGTACTCACAGGTCTTCTGGATCGTGGCTCTGATCGTCTCATCATATCTGATCCTGTAGAGATGAACACAATCCAACAGCTTTAGATCCAGTTTAAAATAAGTGTTAGTTCTTTGAGTCAGCTTCAGAGTCCTGATCTCATGCTTTACATCCCATCATATCTTCTCTGCAAACACTACGACTGCCTGCCACAGCTCTCAGCTTCTGTAAAACCCCGTCTGTTAGAGAGTTGATTACTAAAGTGTGGCTTTGCATGTTCAGCTGGCCTTCTATAGTTGATGGAAGAATGAGAGAGCCTGCAGTCAGTGGGTAACATCACTGATCTGTTTCCCCAGAGAGAAACACCTCCCTGTGGTTCATACAATACTGCTGAACCAGCAGAGACCCCTTACTGACCTGAGGGTCTCCAGTCTGCAGTCTGGACTCTCCAGAAGATCTCTCAGCAGCTTCACTCCTGAATCCTTCAGATCGTTCTCACTCAGGTCCAGATCTCTCAGATGGATGTTGGACTTCAGAGCTGAGATCAGAGCAGAACAGCTGATCTCTGACAAACTGCAGCGCTCCAGTCTGAATAAAGAAAACATGATGTAAGTTTAGAAAACAAAGTTCCTGTTTGAAATAACTCCAGGTTTAATAATCTGTTCAGAGTTAAACAGGGTTTCAAAGGTCTCCTATCTGCTATCTTTAGGCATATATTCTGGGTCTCAGATATATAACAATATATAAAAACATGTCTATGATGTGTTTTGCTCCAAATACCAAACAGATCCTGCATTTTAGAAATCCCTCATATCCCTCTGTTCCAGCTGTTAGAGAAGAGCAGGTTCGGGTCCTTAGCTTCAAAAGAGAGGAGGGGGAGCTAATGCCTGATCAGAATTACCCGGCAGATTCTGCTAAATGCTGCCGTGATTAAACTCCATCATGTTCCAAACCACATCAAGGATTCTCTCTGAAACAGTATGGAGCTCAAACTCTTTCTCTCTCAGGTTTACCACAAGGTGAGTTCCTTTTGATTTCCTGCTTCTTCACACATGCTCTCTCCAGTACAGGTTAGCTCTGAGTGTTAGCATGCTAATGTAAACACAGACCATATTACTTCCAGAACACGTCTCATTGTTTCTGACAGCAACGTTTCTGATTGGCCCGTGGGTTTAAAGCCCGCCCACATTTGAGTAATGTCGTCATGACGCAGCAAATCTGGATCAGCTCCGTTGTTCCCCCGTTTTTAGAGATGTGGGTACGGAGGAAAAGAGAGAGGGGTTTATTTCCTGACACTTTGTGAGTCTCCTGACACACCGGGGACACACCGGGGACACACGGGGGACACACCGGGGACACACGGGGACACACGGGACACACACCGGGGACACATGGTGATGTAGAGAAGACATCAGAAAGAGCATTCTGCATGATAGGTCCCCTTTAATGTCAGAGATGATGCAGAAACAATCCACTGATAATCTGGAACTTTAACTTTGATCAGATGTTTATCAACTCCTTCATCTCCCTCACAGCTCATCAGTACTGACAGCATCTCCACTGACTCATGGAGCACAGAGTGAGTCTGTGGAAGCTCAAACACTCTCCCTCACACATTCACCTTCTCTCTGTTACTCTGATCAATATGCAGTCATTAGCAAAAGTGGAACAAATGGGGCCTGCGAGCTAGTTCAGGCAGTCAACTCGAGCACTTATGCTGCATTCATACATAACGCCCCTTGCCACTCTACAACCAACCAAACAGAGTCTCCTTAATCTGCCGCTCTATTTAACCTGCCAGATCTCTCTATGCATTGCTTGCTGCAGCTACATCTACGTCGCTGCTGCTTGCCTGCCCCACACCACCCCAGCTTCCACCCCAGCTTTCACCTGTAGGCTCGGGGGGGTTAGTTATTTAATCATCACTCATCGTGCTATGTATATCTATGGAGTGATGAGGCCCGAGCCTAGACGCCAAACTCAACTATATGCTGCTTCTAATAGACATGTTAAAGAAACACGTGAGTTGTCTGACTGAAATAATTTAAATGTATTTGTTCAAATTCAGAAAATCATAAATACAAACAGATGAAGTTCAGTCAGTGAACTGACCTGAGAGTCTCCAGTCTGCAGTTTGGACTCTTTAGTCCAGAGCTCAGCAGCTCCACTCCTGGATCCTTCAGAGCGTTGTTACTCAGGTCCAGATCTCTCAGATGAGAGGAGTCAGACTTCAGAGCTGAGGCCACGACTTCACACTGAGTCGCTGAGAGTCCACAGCTAGTAAGTCTATAATAACACATATATTACAACATGTGTTAAAAAGAGGAAACATATTAACTTGAAGCATTTGATGAATAAATATTTGACATATATTCTGATTGAGATTTGCTGTTAGTCCATTTTATAAATAATAATATATAACAATAGAGTGTAATGTGTTGTCAGTGTGATCTGATCACATGTCTGTGCTCCTGCTGTCACTGACTGTTACCAAAGAAACAGAAATTAAATAAATCACTTGACAATATTAGAGATGGACATATTTAAATGTTAATTCATATTTAGATGTGTGATGGATGTTTTGTCTTCTCTGAGCATCTGGAAATGTACTGCGCACACAAACACAGTTAACAAACCAATAAAGTTTCAATATTTTAAACTTGATACCATCAGATGTTCTCACTATATGAGCATTAAGACATAACTCTGTTATTGGTGGGAGATTATATAGATCTGATTTTAAACTCTAACACATTGTGATAAGAGATGAGAGAGAGAGAGAGAGAGAGAGAGAGAGAGAGAGAGAGGAGAGAGAGAGAGAGAGAGAGAGAGAGGAGGAGAGAGAGAGAGAGAGAGGGAGAGAGAGGAGAGAGGGGAGGAAAGAGAGAGAGAGGGAGAGAGAGAGAGAAGAGAGAGAGAGAGAGAGAGAGAGAGAGAGAGAGAGAGAGAGAGAGAGGGGGGGGAGAGAGAGAGAGAGAGAGAGAGAGAGGGGGGAGAGAGAGAGAGAGAGAGAGGGGGGGGAGAGAGAGAGAGAGGGGGGGAGAGAGAGAGAGAGAGAGAGGGGGGGAGAGAGAGAGAGAGAGGGGGGAGAGAGAGAGAGAGAGGGGGGGAGAGAGAGAGAGAGCACACCTTTATCTATTTAATATAGATAAATCAGAAATCATTCCAGTGTGTAGAGGACAGTAAAAAAAAACAACAAACAGTTAAAAGAGTGATTCGTAAAATCAGCATAAATAGAAAGAAAGAATGCTAACTAGGAAACATCAGATCAGAATAAACCAGTTTAAATGATTTGTTATTGGTTGTGATCATATTCTAAAGAGGTTTGGATTATTGAAAAGTTTACAGCTCTCTTTCATCTGAGTGTTGAGAGCTGTTTCCATCAATTCATGTTGTGCTCAAAGTGCTCCAGATTGATGCATGCCCCCGGACCCCCTAGAGGAGGTGAGGACCCCCCTAGAGGAGGTGAGGACCCCCTAGAGGAGATGAGGACCCCCCTAGAGGAGGTGAGGCCCGTCCACCCCCAAATAAAGCAGGTTAAAATAATTAGATTGAATACATGTTCTTTTAGTAAACACTGGAAGGGGTCCCACAGACCCAAACAGCACACAGAGGTTAAAGGTCAGCATGTCATGATGTTAAATGTGCTAAATATATACACTGCAAAAAACAAAAAAAAGAGGAGTAAAAGTAGCCCCCGACTTGTTTTATTTTTTGAAAGTAGCCCTCACCCTAAAAAGGTTGGTGACCCCTGAGCTAAACGCTAACGTGATTAAACGCCATCATGTTCCAAACCACATCAAGGATTCTCTCTGAAACAGTATGGAGCTCAAACTCTTTCTCTCTCAGGTTTACCACAAGGTGAGTTCCTTTTGATTTCCTGCTTCTTCACACATGCTCTCTCCAGTACAGGTTAGCTCTGAGTGTTAGCATGCTAATGTAAACACAGACCATATTACTTCCAGAACACGTCTCACTGTTTCTGACAGCAACGTTTCTGATTGGCCCGTGGGTGTAAAGCCCGCCCACATTTGAGTAATGTGGTCATGACGCAGCAAATCTGGATCAGCTCCGTTGTTCCCCCGTTTTTAGAGATGTGGGTACGGAGGAAAAGAGAGAGGGGTTTATTTCCTGACACTTTGTGAGTCTCCTGACACACCGGGGACACACGGGGGACACACCGGGGACACACCGGACACACACCGGGGACACACCGGACACACACCGCGGACACATGGTGATGTAGAGAAGACATCAGAAAGTGCATTCTGCATGATAGGTCCCCTTTAATGTCAGAGATGATGCAGAAACAATCCACTGATAATCTGGAACTTTAACTTTGATCAGATGTTTATCAACTCCTTCATCTCCCTCACAGATCATCAGTACTGACAGCATCTCCACTGACTCATGGAGCACAGAGTGAGTCTGTGGAAGCTCAAACTCTCTCCCTCACACATTCACCTTCTCTCTGTTACTCTGATCAATATGCAGTCATTAGCAAAAGTGGAACAAATAATTTAAATGTATTTGTTCAAATTCAGAAAATCATAACTAAAAACTACAACTAACATCTATTCCAGTTCCTTCAAGAATCAGACAACATCTAAGTCTGCAGTTCTTACTTTAGTAGCTACAAATGAAAATATGAATAAAAGAACATTTACAACTGAATGGATGCAAGTTAATGATGTAGAAGAATCAGGATGAATATCTAATGAAACATGAGATCTCCAGCAGTAACAGAGAGTCAGTGAACTGACCTGAGAGTCTCCAGTCTGCAGTCTGGACTCTCCAGAAGATCTCTCAGCTCCACTCCTGAATCCTTCAGATCGTTGAGACTCAGGTCCAGATCTCTCAGATGGATGTTGGACTTCAGAGCTGAGATCAGAGCAGAACAGCTGATCTCTGACAAACTGCAGCTATACAGACTGAATAAAGAAAACATGATGTAATTTTAGAAAACAAAGTTCCTGTTTGAAATAACTCCAGGTTTAATAATCTGTTCAGAGTTAAACAGGGTTTCAAAGGTCTCCTATCTGCTATCTTTAGGCATATATTCTGGGTCTCAGATATATAACAATATATAAAAACATGTCTATGATGTGTTTTGCTCCAAATACCAGAGGTGGGACCAAGTAATTGTTTTGCAAGTCCGAGTCAAGTCTCAAGTCAGGATGGGCAAGTTCAAGTCAAGTCCAAGTCCTAAACTTTGACAAAACGAGTCTTAAACAAGTCATTATGAGCTTTTCACCAAATGTAATGACATCGATCAGAATAATACTTAATAATCAAACTGCTCTTTATTAGTCACATTAATAATTTAATAATCCATTTTCTCTCTGCTGGTAAAGTAACGTGTTTTCTTCTATTGTAAGAGGGATCAGTAAGGTAATGCTACCGTGACGGTTTGATTCAGAAGGAGTTTAATGTATAAGATCCCTGATGTTAAGGTATCCAGAATGTTTATTTCCACTGTGTACAACATGTTATAAGGGACCCACAACCTATCTTTATGCAAGGGTTAATGTGCAGCGAGGCGTCTCTATGGGGAAGAGAACACCTGAATCTAGATCCCTCTGCAGGTGGTACTTTAACTGTATTTTGATGATAATACTTTTCTACTTTTACTTGAGTAACATTTTGAATGCAGGATCTTTTATTGTAACCGAGTATTCCTACACTCTGGTACTTTTACTCAAGTACAAGATCTGAACTTCTCCCACCTCTGACAATACATCCTGAGTGGTTACCAAAACAAAACCCTGCTCTGAAGGTTATTTTCATTTTACAAATCCTGCACTCAGCTTTGCTTTCTCCAATATCATTGAAATGCAGCCAGAAGCTGCTTCTTTTTTCGGTTTTCGCTCATTTCTTGACTTTTTCCGACGCGTTTGCATTTAAATCCGTCCCCGTCTCCCCGTGGCTCTGTGTAGCTGGCCTGTACCACTACACCTGCTGTCTTTGGAGCGTCTGCCCCCCACCCTTCTTTCACATAATGGTATGATCCTATTGTGTCCTCGCATATGATTGGCCGCATGGTGGCTCAGCAAAATAAAGACCCGCCCCTGCCTGCATGGATTCTCAGCAAGAGTTGCAGCGGCTGAAGATTCTGCTCTCCCCGACGGGAGTCTGCTCTTCTAGCGGCATCTCGCGATCGGCGTGTTGGAGACCTCTGAATTAAATTATCAAGTCACCTCAAGTCAGAAGGCTCAAGTCCAAGTCAAGTCCCGAGTCATTAGTGTTCAAGTCCAAGTCGAGTCGCAAGTGTTTTGCGATTTTGTCAAGTCGAGTCCAAAGTCATCAAATTGGTGAATCGAGTCTGACTCGAGTCCACACCTCTGCCAAATACCAAACAGATCCTGCATTTTAGAAATCCCTCATATCCCTCTGTTCCAGCTGTTAGAGAAGAGCAGGTTTGGGGTCCTTAGCTTAAAAAGAGAGGAGGGGGAGCTAATGCCTGATCAGAATTACCCGGCAGATTCAGCTAAATGCTGCAGTGATTAAACTCCATCATGTTCTAAACCACATCAAGGATTCTCTCTGAAACAGCATGGAGCTCAAACTCTTTCTCTCTCAGGTTTACCACAAGGTGAGTTCCTGCATATAGACTCTTATTTCACTATTTCACTATTTTAAACTATTTTTCTTTTTGTATTTACTATTTATTATTTACTTGCACTATATTTTTCTGTTTATCTGTGTTATTGTGTTGCACTGTTGGAGAAACCTGTGACCTAAGATTTACAACGGCATAACTTCACTGTGTGTGTTTCTCAATCGTGAGTACGCTTGCTTGGTAGCACATGTCTGCCGAGCATCTTGCTTCAGAAGCGAGTCAAGAATACTTCCTGTCATTCGGAAAACAGAGTGGAACAGGCTAGCAAGTGTGCAGGTGTGCGTCATATGAGAGGCCCCGCCTTACATCTTCCGCCACAGATTTTGGAAATTGGTCCGTGCGCAAAGCATTGTGGGGATTTTAAGACCGTGGAGTCTACTCATGTGCAGCCTCGATATTTCTCCAAACGGAGTACGCCGGGCTCGGTAGATTTCCAAGTATGCTGGAGATTGGAACAGTACTTCGGCGGCACTCGATGACGTAGTATGCTTGAAATAGTGACTCTGAAGCAGCTTTACTCGAGATTGAGAAACACCCTGTAGCTATGTTCGTTTGACAAAATAAAGAACCTTGAACCTTTTGATTTCCTGCTTCTTCACACATACTCTCTCCAGCACAGGTTAGCTCTGAGTGTTAGCATGCTAATGTAAACACAGACCATATTACTTCCAGACCACGTCTCATTGTTTCTGACAGCAACGTTTCTGATTGGCCCGTGGGTGTAAAGCCCACCCACATTTGAGTAATGTCGTCATTACGCAGCAAATCTGGATCAGCTCCGTTGTTCCCCCGTTTTTAGAGATGTGGGTACGGAGGAAAAGAGAGAGGGGTTTATTTCCTGACACTTTGAGTCTCCTGACACACCGGGGACACACCGGGGACACACCGGGGACACACCAGGGACACACCGGGGACACACCGGGCACACCAGGGACACACCGGAGACACACCGGGGACACATGGTGATGTAGAGAAGACATCAGAAAGTGCATTCTGCATGATAGGTCCCCTTTAATGTCAGAGATGATGCAGAAACAATCCACTGATAATCTGGAACTTTAACTTTGATCAGATGTTTATCAACTCCTTCATCTCCCTCACAGCTCATCAGTACTGACAGCATCTCCACTGACTCATGGAGCACAGAGTGAGTCTGTGGAAGCTCAAACACTCTCCCTCACACATTCACCTTCTCTTTGTTACTCTGATCAATATGCAGTCATTAGCAAAAGTGGAACAAATAATTTAAATGTATTTGTTCAAATTCAGAAAATCATAAACACAAACAGATGAAGTTCAGTCAGTGAACTGACCTGAGAGTCTCCAGTCTGCAGTTTGGACTCTTTAGTCCAGAGATCAGCAGCTCCACTCCTGAATCCTTCAGAGCGTTCCCACTCAGGTCCAGATCTCTCAGATGGGAGGGTCAGACTTCAGAGCTGAGGCCAGAGCAGAACAGCTGATCTCTGACAAACTGCAGAGCATCAGTCTGAATAAAGAAAACATGATGAGGATACAAATCAGTTTAATCAGATGTTACTCAACATTTAAATGAATGGGAACAACAAAATGTCTTCTTCAGAAAGTAAACTTTATTAATGTAAAACTAATATTACTTCAGATGAACTTTATTCAGACGTTATGGTTTACTAAATATTAAAAACATAGATTTACTTTTTACAACTAACATCTATTCCAGTTCCTTCAAGAATCAGACAACATCTAAGTCTGCAGTTCTTACTTTAGTAGCTACAAATGAAAATATGAATAAAAAACATTTACAACTGAATGGATGCAAGTTAATGATGTAGAAGAATCAGGATGAATATCTAATTAAACATGAGATCTCCAGCAGTAACAGAGAGGCAGTGAACTGACCTGAGAGTCTGCAGTCTGCAGTCTGGACTCTTCAGAAGATCTCTCAGCAGCTTCTCTCCTGAATCCATCAGATCGTTGTAACTCAGGTCCAGATCTCTCAGATGGATGTTGGACTTCAGAGCTGAGATCAGAGCAGAACAGCTGATCTCTGACAACCTGCAGTCCCTCAGACTGAATAAAGAAAACATGATGTAAGTTTAGAAAACAATGTTCCTGTTTGAAATAACTCCAGGTTTAATAATCTGTTCAGAGTTAAACAGGGTTTTAATGTCAGAGATGATGCAGAAACAATCCACTGATAATCTGGAACTTTAACTTTGATCAGATGTTTATCAACTCCTTCATCTCCCTCACAGCTCATCAGTACTGACAGCATCTCCACTGACTCATGGAGCACAGAGTGAGTCTGTGGAAGCTCAAACTCTCTCCCTCACACATTCACCTTCTCTCTGTTACTCTGATCAATATGCAGTCATTAGCAAAAGTGGAACAAATAATTTAAATGTATTTGTTCAAATTCAGAAAATCATAAACACAAACAGATGAAGTTCAGTCAGTGAACTGACCTGAGAGTCTCCAGTCTGCAGTTTGGACTCTTTAGTCCAGAACTCAGCTCCACTCCTGATCCTTCAGAGCGTTCCCACTCAGGTCCAGATCTCTCAGATGGGAGGAGTCAGACTTCAGAGCTGAGGCCACGACTTCACAGTGAGTCTCTGAGAGTCCACAGCCAGTCAGTCTATAATAACACATATATTACAACATGTGTTAAAAAGAGGAAACATATAACTTGAAGCATTTGATGAAAAATATTTGAAATGTTCTGATTGAGATTTGCTGTTTTTCCATTTTATATAATATATAATAATAGAGTGTAATGTGTTGTCAGTGTGATCTGATCACATGTCTGTGCTCCTGCTGTCACTGACTGTTACCAAAGAAACAGAAATTAAATAAATCACTTGACAATATGAGAGATGTACATATTTAAATGTTAATTAATATTTAGATGTGAATGATGGATGTTTTGTCTTCTCTGAGCATCTGGAAATGTACTGCGCACACAAACACAGTTAACAAACCAATAAAGTTTCAATATTTTAAACTGAATACCATCAGATGTTCTCACTATATGAGCATTAAGACATAACTCTGTTATTGGTGGGAGATTATATAGATCTGATTTTAAACTCTAACACATTGTGATCAAATCGTGTGTTTTTAATGATAAAGAAACTACTAGAAAGTAATAATAACTGATAACTGTAAGTCCTGCTGTGTGGTGTGATCACATGCTGAGGAACCTCTAAAGTCCTTCATGTGTTTGACATGTCGCCTCTCAGTATTTAAACAGCAGAAATGTTATCGTGTTTATTTGAATAATTAAACTCCTGATCCACATTAGTTTATAAAGTGAATCACATCTGGACTTACTTGGCCTTCCTGCAGTTCCTCACAGCTGGAATCAGTCTCTGTTTCCCCTCCACTGATGTTTTGTACTGACTCAGGTCCAACTCATCCAGAACCTCCTCTGACATCTGCAGCATGTAGGCCAGAGCAGAGCAGTGGATCTCAGAGAGTTCCTTTGATCTGTTCTCTGACTTCAGGAACTCTGTGATCTCCTGATGCACTGAGTGGTCCTTCATCTCTGTCAGACAGTGGAAGATGTTGATGCTCCTTCAGGAGAGATTTTACTTCATCTTTCAGGTTGCTGATGGCTCTCTGGATGACTTCTGGACTGGTGTCTGTGCGACCCAGCAGGCCTCCTAACAGTCTCTGGTTGGACTCCAGAGAGAGGCCGTGGAGAAAGCGGACAAACAGGTCCAGGTGGCCATTTCTACTTCTGAGGGATTTCTCCATGGCTCCTTTTAGAAAGACATCCAGGGATGGGTACTCCTGAGAACTGATTTACTGTTCTTATAGGGCCAGTCTTTCTTCAGGAAGTCCTTCAGTACCTTTGTCTTCCTGTTGGTGTAACAGTGCAACATGTAGACTGCAGCCAGAAACTCCTGAATGCTCAGATGAACAAAGCAGTAGACTGTTTTCTTGAAGATCACTCTCTCTCTTTTGAAGATCTCTGTACAAACTCCTGAGTGCACCAAGGCCTCGGTGACACCAAGACCACAGCGCTGCAGGTCTTTTGGTAGAACATGATGTCTCCTTTCTCCAGATGTTCAAACGCCAGCCTCCCCAGCTTCAGAAGAACCCCTGTCAGCCTCCGTCAGCTGCTGTGGACTCGTCTCATGTCCCTCTTCATACTTCTGCTTCTTCCTCTTGGTCTGGACCAGCAGGAAGTGTGAGTACATGTCAGTGAGGGTCTGGGGCAGCTCTCCTCTCTGGTCTGTACAACATGTGGTCCAGAACTGCAGCAGTGATCCAGCAGAAGACTGGGATCAGACACATGATGTGGAGGCTCCTGGAGCTCTTGATGTGAGAGATGATTCTGCTGGACAGGTCTTCATCACTCGATCTCCTCCTGAAGTACTCCTCCTTCTGGGCGTCAGTGAAGCCTCGTACTTCTGTTACCCTGTCCACACACTCAGGAGGGATCTGATTGGCCGCTGCAGGTCTGGAAGTTATCCAGACGAGAGCCGAGGGAAGCAGCTTCCCCCTGATGAGGTTTGTCAGCAGCACGTTGACTGAGGACTTCTGAGAGACATCAGACACAACCTCTTTTCTGAAGTCCAGAGAAAGTCTGCTTTCATCCAGGCCGTCAAAGATGAGCAGCACTTTGCAGACAGCCAGCTGCTCTGCTGTGACCTTCTGTAAGGTTGGATGGAAAACATGGAGCAGCCTGAGAAGACTGTACTGCTCACCTTTGATCAGGTTCAGCTCCCTGAAGGAGAGCGGGATCACCAGACTGACATCTTGGTTTCTCCAAACCCTCGGCCCAGTCCAGAGTGAACTTCTGCACTGAGAAGGTTTTTCCAACTCCAGCGACTCCGTTGGTCAGGACCGCTCTGATGAGAGTCTGTTGGTCAGGTGAGGCTTTAAAGATGTCCTGGCACTTGATTGGAGTTTCATGGAGGGTCTCTTTCTTGGAAGCTGTCTCCAGCTGCCTCACCTCATGTTGGGTATTAACCTCTTCACTCAGGCCTTGTGTGATGTAGAGCTCAGTGAAGATCCTGTTGAGGAGGGTTTCACTTTGATCAGTTCCTTCAGTCACACGTTCACATCTCCTCCTCAGACTGAGCCTATGTTCATCTAAAACCTCCTGCAGACCACTATCTGCTGAAGAGAAGAAACAGGAGAGAATCAGGAAATGCTTTTGAGAATCTAACAATAAAACTAATGTTTAATAAACATTGTAATGTCTATGCTTCAACAGAATACCTAATAAAAAAACAAATGAACCAGGAAGAAGAATAAGACGCTGCATGAGTTCGGCCTCTTACCTCGTACAGAGCTGGTCTGACTGGCTGTCTGCAGGCCAGCTCTGGTTCTGGATCTTTCTCCACACTGGGGACAGGAGGGGTCTCCTGATGGAGGTCTCTGCTCCCAGTATGAGGTGATGCACTGTCTGCAGAACCAGTGTCCACAGCTGGTAGAGACTGGATCCTTCAGGACGTCCTGACACAGAGCACAGCTGGAACTGCTCCTCCACAGGAACACCACTCTTCCTCTTCCCTCTGTGGAGATGAACACATCCTTTATAGCACTTTACATTAGTGGAGCTGATTCTCACCAAAGGCACAACAAGGGGGAAATTCTAGTTTGATATTTAAAAAAAGGTCTATATAATATACCCTTGTGATCAGGTAGATAGCTTACAGTTCACATGATCATAAAACCAGAGAGCATCCTGTCTGGATTCCTGACCCAGAGGAGCACATGTTCCCTGTATCTACACACAGCTGTATGAACCTGGTGCTTTATAAACCCAACATAGAATCTGCTGTGAATTCATAGCAATAAACATATGGAAAGGATGCCTAAATAACAACAGAATGAACTGATTTGTAAAAAGCCTGAGTTAATGCTTTGTCAGGTCTGTCTCCAACACAATGAGCATAAAACATTTTAAAATTTTTTCTAAAGAGATGGGTTTGATTAAAGCTAGGCTAACATTAGCTGCTCCATCCTCACTCAGAGTAACTTCATGAAGTCATAAGTACAGCAGTGTCTATATTGTTAGCACCACAGACAGTCTCTGGTTTATACAGGAACATGAATAACCCTGATTGAATATGAGCTGCTGTAGAGCTCTGTTCTCCTCTCTGATTCCCCTCAGACCGTCAGAGACCACAGGAGCTCAATCTCAACTCTGACAGGTTTTTGTAACAGAGCGTCACTAACTTTACACTCAAGTTGAAATGTTTCACGCTGCACGAATACGCAGGTGATATGAATTTAACATCTTCACTTCCTTCCTGTTGCCAGGCACAGATCTGGGTCTTTGTATTGACTCTACATGTGATATCACAAAACTCTGTTATATCTGCTAATGCTAAACACAACCAGCTCACCAGGTTATCACTATTATTAATAATCATCTTAAAAAGACATATCATAGACATGCCCAAGTAGTTCAATAATGTTTTGGACGATATCATTCTTTTTTAAATCAGAATTTATCAACATTCTTGCTCTTTAAAACCATTTTATACACAGATACAATGATAATATAATTGCATATTGAAATATCCTCAGATAATGTTAGCTTGCTGTACTCTGCTGCGTGTTCCCTTTACAAACTGCTCACATGATTTCATTAAAGATCAGTTTCATATATTAGATTATAAAAACTGAATCCTCTTCAGGTCAGGTACAGGAGAGACTCTTACTCTGTGTCTGAGGGTCCAGGTTCATTACTGAAGTTTGGAGGTCTCCACATAGACCGGTCACTCTTCAGAGACAGACAGCTGGGGACTGAGACCCTGCTCTTGTCTGTGGAAACAACAAGTTTAAACATCATTAGTTCATCTAAAGAGCAGCTTTTGATCTATGACTGTTCACCTGATTAAAGATTTGTAGAGTTTTTGAGTCGTGATTTTGGGTTTCTGTTTTAAAATTCATTCAAGTCCAACATGTAGAGAGTGAGGATGATCTCACTAGTAGATTATTTACTATTGCTGATGATGACAAGAAGCAAGAGTTCAATTACACTTTGTTAATGTTCTCTACTGGGTTTCATTAAAACAGTTTAGATGATCAGATACCAAACAAACTGAATCCTCTTCAGGTCAGGTTACAGTAGAAACTCTTACTTTGTGTCTGAGGGTCCAGGTTCATTACTGAAGGTTATAGGTTCCCACATAGACCGGTCACTCTTCAGAGACAGACAGCTGGGGACTGGAGACCCTGCTCTCTGTCTGTGGAAACAACAAGTTTTATACATCATTAGTTCACAGGGGCGGATCTATACAAATATTCATGGGGTGGCCAGAGGGTGGCAGGAGATGTTGAGGGGTGGCATCCCCTGGCAGAAGTATATGCTGATTTAATCGCAGTCATATCAATCAATGTTAACTTGGAAATCCACAATATTAATATTTTAACTCAATAACATTTGGTGACATTATTGTGGCACATCAGTAAAGCCTTAATATAAATATATAAGGTGGCAGACATCATTTAATGAACAATAACTGAATGAGTTTGTTTCACTCTTAGACCAGCAGGGTACCAAATCTATGCAGACTGCTGCAATAAGTACATTAATTAACTGTCCCATCGATGTTTGTCTGAATGAATATGATGATATTAACAATCATATTATTCCTATCAGCTGTCAATCACTGTTATGATTCACACATTCATTTATTATTGAAAAACTATATTTTTGGAGGAGTTAATGATGAATGTTCCTCAAGATGCTTGCTCACCCTCCTTTAAATTTGAAGTATTGACTATCATATATCAAAATTCAAAAGAATCAAAGGAACAGTTCAGCGCCCACGACTTTACTGCAAACAGTTACAACCTTGACTTTCCATCAGAAAGAACAAACATTAAAGAAGTGACTAACTGCATCAGTTAGGGTTAGAAAACGTGTATTCAGCTCAAACATATACATCGCTGCAGTTATTATCCAGTGGAAAGCCCTTACCTACTGGCCTAGTTAAATCAAAGTGGTTACTTTTGTTTGGCTGGGCAGTGTAGTTTTACACACCGTCTCATTTGACTTTCTCAGGACTTAAAACTCTTTTTTGGGGGCAGACCCCACAAAGAAAAAAAGATATACACACACATACAAGATCATCATCTTAACAGTTGTTTATGCTCATCCGTGAGCAGAGCATCAAGTTGCCTATTACAGCTGAATGCGGCGATTACCATGTTGTTCAGCAGAACGCCTCTCACACACAGGGCCGTATCCACCATTGAGGTCACAGAGGTCCGGACTCTGTAATATTTTTCGAGCTGTATATAACAAAACTTGTGAAATAATTGCACTAAACGGGGTTCTTTGTAGTACTTCCATTTACTGACGATGGGGGCGCTGCATAACTACGTAGCCTCGGTTAAAGCAAACAGAAGAAGACGACATGTATCAACAAACCACCGCAGCCAAGACTTGTACCGGAGCAGCGGAGGAGTGATGAGGTATCTAGTAGTGATGGCAAAATGAAGCTTTGAATGAAGCATCGAACCACTTGGACAATTGTGTCGGAAATAGGTTCATTTCTCGAAGCTTCAGTTACAGCGACCTCTCCTGGCGAAGTGCAAGGCTGCAGTGGGTTTAACATATCTTTGCCTTGAAAAATATTCGATGCACACACACACTAAGACTGAATATCATGTTCTATTTGCAATTAAAGATTGTGTGTATTGGGTTATTGAGAAGAGACTAGAGAGTGCTGGAATTTAGTTGGGCGGAGAGGGCCTTCAGTTAATAAAGTATTAAAGTTGAAAAGGAATGATTAAACATTTATCTGTTCCGGGCTTTGAACCAGCCGCAGCTGGAAACACTTCGGAGGTCATCGCCACTCGGGCCGCCGGCTCTAACCACTGGGCTATCTATACCTTAAGCTATACACATGTTTTTTATATTCGTCTTAATTGTCTTTTTGTTCACAACTTCTCCACATTTCGAAGTGTTTCCTGAACGACCTATCTTTCTTCCTGGCTTGCTCTATAATGATCCAATTAAAATGCAATACCAACAACAACTCAACAGCAACAACGCAAACTACCCACACATTGCGCATTGTTTAGAGCGGTTATAAGTGTTGAAGCGCTCAAATTCGAAACTGTTTCAACCTGTCACCTGTCAGAATAGAGACGAGGCAGTGCATTGAATTGCGTGATTGGACCGCGAACCAGTCAAGTGATTCATTCAGGAAATGAAGCAGTTGCTGCTTCGGACGTCATATGTCACATGATTTGAAGCAGTTGCTGGTTCGGACGTCACATGTCACGTGATTTGAAGCAAGCTTCGAATCACTGCTTCTATGGAATAAGAAGTCCAGGGTTGAAGCTCCGTTCAAAGCTTCAGTGTCAAACTGCCATCACTAGTATCTAGAGATCTGAGTCCAGTGGGCTGCTTGTGTTTCTGTTCATCAGAGGCCTGTACTACGAAGCTGGTTCAACATATCCTGGATATGTTTTGAGTTATCCGGCTGACTAAAAAAAAAAAAAACGCTCTCGCTAAACTGTCCTACGACGCTGGCTATCAACTCGATCGCTCAAGCCAGCCGTGTCCTATCTAGTTAGGTGCGCGTTCACATCAAGCGGCAAACTCTGGGGAAGAGCCGGGACGCCAATACGGAAGTGCCACAAACTGCAGTTCATATATTGGCCGATAGGCGATGACTGCAGAAAGGAGCAATTTCCATAGACCCCCATGTTAAAATGCCCAATTTCACAGCAAAAAAAACATGTTTCTACCCTGGATCCAAAAATATTATTATGATATAGTTAGATTCCACCTTCATGATTATGAATCTGTGAGTGAATTGTTTTCTAACATGACCCTTTTATTTATATTAGGTCTTAAAGTTTTTGCATAAATTAGGGCGTGGTCACATTGAGTGACAGCTCTGTCAAGTGACTGCTGCTGTTAGCTTCTTGTCTCTCTGCTAGCTGCTGCTCCGTGAAGCTACAGGGACTCTGCCTGTCAGTTCATCCAGGGAACACAACTTGACCCCGGCCGTGTTTGTTTGTTCTTCATGCTTATATATCGGACTATTGTGACTCGCTCTGCGGTTAAAACAGACGGTGCATGAATGCCGTTTTGCGGTAAGTGAAATTCGAGTACTTTATTTATGTGTTTATGATTTAATCAGCTACATGAATGTTAAGGCTTGGGTTAGCGTGTAAGCGAGTGGTAGCTACATCGGTGCTAACGATGCTAATCGTAGCCTCCAAGTTAAAACAACCATATATATAAAGGTTAAAACGAAATAGACAAGTGTTAAGCGTTAAGTGGGATAATACTGTAGAACAAAAGGCTTCTGTTTGAGGTTGATAAAATAAGGTCATCCTTGTAACTTAGAGAGATATTTTATTATGTAGGTAGGAACTGTATGCATCGCTAAGGTTAATTTAAATTGGCTATGCTCAAGTATGTAGACAAGCTAACGTCGAAGTAGTGTATGTGAAATCAACCTCACAATAAGATGTGTGTATATTACAATTATTAATGTCATATTTCAAGATGATTACTTAGATATTACAATATGGTTGGTTGAGCTGGAGTTCATTATTGAGCTTACACGTTAACGTCACAGTCATCTGAAGAACGAACCCAAACCTTGTTGTTTTTATTAATTGCATTACCAAATTGGTATCAAATAAACAGTAAGCATTGGTAACACAACTTCCAAAGTTACAGTAAAATAAAAAGGACCCTGACTCGGACAATACACAATCCAACATGTTCAACAGAAGAGAATAAGTTATATTGTTTGTACACATGGTTCTTTACATATATATCTGTTTGTTTAAAGTGTCCAGGTGATGCAGACAGGCTGGACCAGAGAGTGAGAGACAGAACTGGACTCCTCACAGCAGTGAACTTCAGCACAGGTACAAATACTCTTTTTTCATACTGTACAAAGAATCAAGAAAGATATTGGTTTAAATAAATGAAGTATTGACTTTAATACACTGATATACATTCCATTAAACAATACTAAATACTAGATCACCTACACATCAGTGAAGTTGAGGGTTTTTTCCATGCAAAGGGTTACATTTAGATGTTAACAAGCAATATGACTGTCAGCTTTCTAATTTAAGGTATTGAAGGCAAAGATATTTAACGCATAGTGACAACTGCTATTTATCTCTCAATATTGTCTGTAAAAACGTGGTAAAAGTTATTCTTTCAGTGAGACAACAGAGCAAGCTTTACAGTTGCACTATAACAGTTAAATATTATTTTGATAATAAAATATTCAATGTTGATGAATTTCATACTGTTCATTCATAATCTGATTGTCTTTGTAGCTCACTGTTGAAATAAAAAAAAAACATTACAAAATAATTATATCTACAGCCCCTAAACACAAACACACCTCTTTCATAAATAACACATGCAATAATATGTTTTATGTTTCCTGTAATTTTTGTTAGGAAAGGACATGCCTGAAAGACACGACTCAACATTTTCTCCTTCTCTGAGGGTCAAGAAGAACATCCAAGAGGAAAATTAAAAGCTGATGTTATGAGATGTTAAGACCAGTACAGGACATTCACTAAGAAACTACTTTTATTGTGAAAACAAGTCAGCTGATCGAATGCACCTATTTCCACATCTACACTCCATCAGCTGATTATTTCTATTTGCCTCACTTTATGAGCTTCACAACATGTACCTTGTACCGCAGAGTTTGCAACGCAAATAAATGGGGCCAATCTTCAGTCAGATGTGAATGTGTAATCTAACATTTTCAGTAAGAATAATGGACAAAAGGAGTGCAAATACAAATTCAATTTATTGAAATGTGAACCAAAAGTTAATCAAACATGTTTTAAATAAAAAGCACATATGGACAGAAGGTGTAAACCTATTAAATGTATAAGTAAACACATTTAGTCAAATAAAGTGACAGACAAGGCCTGTGCAGGTGGTATCAGCTATGCCCAGCATGGGCTCCTCCATCAGGCCTGGTCCTCCTCGCAGAGGAAAGACCCTCAGTCCTCTCCAAACAACAGACTGGACGTCCATCACACGGAGGTTTCTCCCTGAAGTCTCTGCAGCTCTCTGGACACCACGCTGTCTCAATCCCCGTCTCCACACTGAATATGAGAGGGGAAAAATGAAAATAATAAATGCTTTAGACAATAAGAAATATAAAGTTGACTGAGTTGCTCAGTTTTTTTAGATTGTCAATACTATTACTGTATAACTAATATCTCAGGTTAAGAGGCACCTTCAAGATCTTTAAATACATTTTGTCTTTTGAATTGTTTGTCTAAAGTCAAGGATCTAGAACTGGTACTTATAGTTTTAATGATACAGTCTGGTTACAATGCTGTTTGGAGGAGGCATCACATGTAAGAGTACTAACTAGCTACCATCCCATGTACCTTAGCTTGACTTAAATGTATTAAACGTATAATGAAGTGATGGCAAAATATAAATAACTAATGTCATGCAAACATATTAATTTGCTTGATTCCAGTGTTGCATTTAGCACATTGCATACAAACGTTAAGGGATTTTGATTAAAGTATTATGCTAAAAACTCAATAACTAGATTATTATTTATAGTTTAGCTGAATAGTTTCATGTCCGCTTACCTTAGAAACGTAAAATGTGACGGCAGTGTGCAGATGGGGAGCATGTTAGCTTAGCTTCTTTAGCTTGAGCTAGCTCTGTTACTTCCCAGCTGGAGGCAGAAGGTCCCGCCTCGGCTCCGCCTCTTTGCCCTTATTTGGAGCAGGCGGGAGTTAGACTCTGACGTCACTGTCGAGCCGTTAGTGGCCGACTCCGCCTACTAAGGGCTTCTCGGCAACTCTGCAGAATCCTATGGGTGACGTCACGGACCCTACGCATTTATATATACAGTCTATGGTTCACATAAAAGGGGTGGTATCTGGAGTGTTCGACCAATCACAAACATGGACAAGCCGCGTACTGACAGCACAGCGCGTCATATTTCCTGAATGAAAAGTGAACTTTAATATTAGACAAATATGAAGACGTTAAACTTTAAACATCTATGAGTTAAACACTTTATCCAGGATCAAAGCCACATAGCTGCACCTGCAAGGTGAATAGAGCTGGTAAAAGAAAAAGCGTTTGAATGCGTACATTAACAGGTTTATGATATCACTGCTGCCCCGTCTAAGACACGAGTGGATCTGACTTTAATTACATTTGACATGGGCGTCGCAGCCATTATATGAGGGTGGGACAAGTCCCCCCCACTTTTTCAAATGATTAGTTTAGACCCCCCCACTTTTACTATGCGGAAAGTCCGTGAATCGGTCTATCCACTCGCCGCACTTTGTAGAGCGCTGTGTCAGTGCTTCACTATCAAATGAAATCCATTCCACTTGCTTATTGAGAGAATGCCCAAATCAATGAAACTCCGTACCATGTTTTCACTGCTACTTTGTACCAAGGCAGATTCTCACATAGCGCGCGCATGTTCAAGGAGTGTTGTCATAGTTGGACAGCTCAGATCTGTTGTATGAAGCGATGCCGGTAGCGGAGGTAAGGCACACACACCAAATGTTCAGGAAATGGTTAATACAGCGAAAATCAAAGCTGACGATCTCTTGGTTTGATATGTTTTCTCCCCCAGACAACATGGACATAAGAACATTTTTTTCAAAGAAGAGGAAAGTAAGTCATCAGCTGGTAGCAGTTAATCAGTTAACAGTGATGGCGGCGTCTCACTTCTGGAGAGGAGTTTCGTCTTTATGTCATGATAGAGAGATACAAATACTGAATAGTTTAGAGAGAAAAGGCATCGAAATGCCAGGTTACTAGTATTTATCATGTAAACAGGGAACATGAATAACCCGATCTCTCTGTGCTCATGTAAACACCATATCCCCAATATGATCATAACCGGGATAATACTCATAAACGGCTTACTGATGTCCATGTAGAGACGCAGTCAGTGTGTTTTACTGGAGCCTCAGTTCGATAAGAGATTATTTTCTGAGTTCTTTAACTTAGGTACTCTCTCTCAAAATGGTAATGTGCATTATGTTTTAATTATACTTCTTATCATTCAGAAGCTTTTTGTGTGTGTTTATGTTTTACTGAGTGCTTATAGGCTATTTCCATCCCAGTATTCAGTTAACTATTTATTTTCTGTGCACATTACATAGACTAAATATTCTACCTACTGCTTGGGACTTTGAGTCTTCAAAATGTCCAATGTCACAGACTGGACTTACTTTAGAGTCAGTTGTATTTACATTCAGTATGACTTGTTATGATTCAATGTGAAAGAGTATACTGCTCAATAAATAATTATCACTTCACCACCTCTCTTGACATCTAGGCACTTGAGTGAGCAGGCAGAATACAGGGACAGTGGAGAGAGGTCCATTGCTGAGGTGAGTGATGAAAGGGAAATGACAGTTGAGAGTAAATTGTGATGTGGACTCTCATCCCAGGATTTTAAGGAAATCAGTGGGGATATTGAACAGGAAACATTTCAGTCAAGGGGCATCATATGACCAATATAGACAGAAGAGCAACATTTATTTGAACATTTAAGTCAATGATACCATTCCTAGGTGAACTTAACATCGTATGGAGTCAGATCAGTCTCAATATTAATAAATGCTCACAGAAGGATTCACAAATGTATTTTGCGATTTATATATAAATGACTCTCCACAACAATATCTCTCAATGCACTCACAAATATTTATTGTTGTATATAAATGTACAAAAAATGGGCATTTAAACTGCTTTTTATTAATTCAAAGACAGCTCTGAATTAATAATCAAATATGTTTCCTTTCTTTACTACTGGATGAAATTACAAAATGTACCCATCATTTTCCTCATGCTAGTATAGCCACATAAAAGTATCAAACCACCTGTTAAAATGCACCAGAATACAGGAAATCTATATTTTTTTTCGCCCCCACACCCCCCGTTAAAAATGTCCCCCCCACATTCAGGATGCTTCCTATGCCCATGTACACGCCTACTGATACTTTGATGTGAACGTAAAACTTTAAAGGTCTCCTGATTTACTTTGTGAATGAATGCTTCTTTTTTATTCATTACCGAATCTGCACTGCGCATTGAGCGGCTGGTATTGCATTGGGGGGGGGGGGGGGGGGGTGTGTCTGCATAAATTAATAAGAAAATGCTTAAATTAATAAAGACGAGAGAGTTTCGGCTGGAGAGTGCGTGCGGACCTGTCGGTTAGATAACAGGCGTGTGCAAGTCCTGCATCTGTGTGATACAAATGTGTGTAAAATGATACCGGGCGCTGTAATCACTCATCTGGTTACGTTATTGACCCCCCAACCCAAAAAAATGGGCTTCCCCTAAATTTTTCCCCACGCCACGCTACTGCCTACAGTGCCTCTGATTCGCAGACTGACAGTGGAACAGTCGGACATGCAGAGCGCTGTATGCAGTGGACATAGCGGAGAATTTTGACTCGTTGCGTTGTGGCGATGTCTCGCAGATAACACAGATAATACATATGAAAAGTATAATTTGCTCAGAGTCCAGAGAGAGAGAGTTGTGGTTCGGTCCGGATCCGGACCAGAGTCCGGACTTTGAGGATGCCTGGTTTAGATGATCAGATACCAAAAATACTGAGTCCTCTTCAGGTTACAGCAGAAACTCTTACTTTGTGTCTGAGGGTCCAAGTTCATTACTGAAGGATGGACGATGACCCATAGACCGGTCACTCTTCAGAGACACATGGGACGTAGACCCTGCTCTCTGTCTGTGGAAACAACATGTTTTAAACATCATTAGTTCATCTAAAGAGCAGCTTTTGATCTATGACTGTTCACCTGATTAAAGATTTGTAGAGTTTTTGAGTCGTGATTTTGGGTTTCTGTTTTAAAATTCATTCAAGTCCAACATGTAGAGAGTGAGGATGATCTCACTAGTAGATTATTTACTATTAGACCGGTCACTCTTCAGAGACAGACAGCTGGAGACTGAAGTATTGTCCCCTTCCTCATCTTTTATATCACTCATCTTCACACACACACACACACACACACACACACACACACACACACACACACAACACACACACACACACACACACACACACACACACACACACCACACACACACACACACACCACACACACACACACACACACACACACACACACACACACACACACACACACACACACACACACACACACACACCACACACACACACACACACACACACACACACACACACACACACACACCACACACACACACACACACACACACACACAACACACACACACACACACACACACACACACACACACACAGTTCAGATCGAGCTCCAAACACACATTTCCTGGATCTGTGAACTTCCTGGTTTACATGTGATTTGTAATACGATATACTTTATTGTCCCCGTAAGGACATTTGTTCTGGACTGTCCTGCAGTTCCACATACTATACATATATACAAACATAATAAACATCAAATACATTCACATATCAGTCATGCACCGTTTGAACAAACACAGACCCACATACTGACAGTGGAGACCTGTTGCACAACCTCAGGGCCAACATTAAAAGAACATTACATGTGAGTGTTGAGAAGCTTAATGGACAGAGGCAGGAATGAGTGCTTCTAGCGGTTCAGCTCGTGGGAACCCTGAATCTTATCTGTGAGCTGCACGTAAAGAAGTTCAGAGGGAAAAGATGTGCATTAAAAACCTGCAGAGAAACAAACTGAGCAGAGAGTGTGTCAGTTTGTTTCACAACAACAACACTTATTGTTAAGCACTCGGTTGCAAACAAGTGGCTTCTCACCGACATGTTTCTGCAGAGAGAAACTGAGACAAGAAAAACAGCCGCCCTCAAACTGCTCGTGCTTTATCACGAGGTGTTTGATACTCTCTGACTTTAGGAGTTTGATACTCTGTGACTTAGGAGTTTGATACTCTCTGACTTTAGGAGTTTGATACTCTCTGACTTTAGGAGTTTGATACTCTGTGACTTTAGGAGTTTGATACTCTCTGACTTTAGGAGTTTGATACTCTCTGACTTTAGGAGTTGATACTCTCTGACTTTAGGAGTTTGATACTCTGACTTTAGGAGTTTGATACTCTCTGACTTTAGGAGTTTGTTTACGTTGTAAAGCATCTTTTCCTCCTCTTCTGCTTCCCATTATGAAAGCACGCTCTCACAGTGCAGGAGGTGAAACTAAAGCAAGGTTTTATTTTTAGTTTCTGGTTTCCGCTCAACAGAAGAGACTAAGGCCCAATCCCAAACCACGCCCTACACCCTACCCCTACACACTACGGAGGGTCCGCCACATTAAGTGCTGTTCCAAACCAACGAGTGTGGAGAGGTGTGGAGGGGGAGTGGGCTATCAAGCCCTCAAACAGCGAGTCTGCATCGGTGCTGACTGGAGACTGGTCTCTACCTGACGGAGTCACGCTGTGTGTGTCCGTCAGGAAACACGCTGTTTACAAACAGTTCCAGCAAACATCCACTGATAAATTGCGATGTTAACAACCTCATGATAACCTCATATTTTTTAACTTAGGATCATACCTGTGTTTAGTCTAGAAAAAGGTAAATGTGTGCATTTTATTATAAAGTTGTGTATATTTACAGACTGTTGCAAAAACTAAGAAGCTTATAAACATCAGGTTTAAAACTAAAAGAGCTTTACAAAAAGTAACACAATGAAAGATGTTTGGAGTTTTATGAGTTCTTAATTTACATTTTTTGTCAAAGAGATGCTGATTTGAAACCGTTGTTACATACAGTTACGGCATTTCCTGTTTCTGCCGGAGAGAGGGGAGTTTGTCCCAAAGCCAAAGCTTGCCGCTGTATTTACTCCCTCCATCTGACAGGGAGCCTCGTTGAGCTGCGAGTGTGGCTACAGACGGAGTTCACTCCGCCACGGAGGGGTAGGGTGGGTCGAGGGAGTGGTTGGGATTGGGCCTAAATGAGGAAGTAAGTCTGTGTTTGTAAAGATGGCGCCTGGTTGCTGTTTTCGAGCAATAAAAATCTAAACGAGCTGTTTATCTCACAGAAACATGTGAAGAGGTGAACTGATGCCAAACAGGATGACACACCACACACACCACACACCACACACACACACAATACATGAAATCAGTCAGACTTCAGGCCGCCCTCCATTTTGTCTGCGCTGGGCTGTCACATGTTATGTAACTCTGATGACTCAGGAAACAGGAAATGTACAACACTTGCAGAAGTCTCAATGGACTCTTGGACGCAGATTTTAACCAAGTTATCCAGTTATTTTCTGACATCCAGTAAAACAGAGTAAATAACTAATGTGTTAGAAAGCAGATCCTGGTGTTAACACTCACCCTGTTGTTCTCCTCCTCGTGTCGAGCTGTAAAATGGCGTCTGACAGTCTGACTTCATACTTCCTACTTCCTTTTCAACGTCCCTTTCTCTCTGCAGCTCCTCCCTCTGTTTCATATCCAGCCTCCTCAGCTGAAGCAGTTCACACACAGGGACTTGTTCAGTGAGATCAAAGAAAAGACATGCAGCTAAAAACAAGCTCAACAAAGTTATCAAAAGACGACACAACATCCACACATCAACGACCATAGGGTATCATTAAATCTGCTTATATAAAAAACTATGAACAGCGACTTAAATAAAAACACAAAGCTACATTTAACTAATTTACAAGATGTGCCAAAATCAGGGCTGAAATAGAGGGCTATGAGGCATGTTGGTATTTTGCAGAGGTGGGACCAAGTCATTGTTTTGCAAGTCACAAGTAAGTCTCAAGTCTAGAGAGAGAGAGAGAGAGAGAGAGAGAGAGAGAGAGGAGAGAGAGAGAGAGAGAGAGAGAGAGAGAGAGGAGAGAAGGGGGGGGGTTCCCCTGGTATTCTCTCCCGGTAAAGCTCTCTCCCTGAGAGCTGGGTTTTTGCTCTCGGTAAGGTTCTCTCAAACTTGGTAAATATCTCTCGAATTTCTTTGTGGAAATGCTGAGTGAATTTCTGGGTTGAATGAGTGGAATGATTTGATGTGTTGTGAAGGTTAGGCCCGCCATCTGTGAGGAAAGGTCCTCCGAATTCATGCGGGACTAGTTGAAGTATACGAATGTGGAAATGAGCAAATTAACTGATTTGTTGAATGAAAGTTTGAATGTGCTTTTTATTATCACCGGTCATTTATGAGGAAATGCCTCTTAATTCTGTTGGACGATTTTAAATGTCACAACTGAATTGGGCAGTTGAAGTTACAATTTAGGGTAATAAATGTAAAACAGTGAATTAAAGTTTCATATTAGAACATGATCACAGCGTGATTAGGTTTTGTAGAATTGTCATGTTGTAAAGAGAGAAGGTAGAAACCCAGTATAAGTGTGGACCAATTTTTCTTCAAATAAACTGATCCCACCTTTTGGATTGGGACAACTTATAAGACATCTGCGCTCTCCTCTCCTGCTTCAAAGGTAAGATTGCACAACTGCCACACTCACACTTAGGTAGGGCCACACCTCATTTACTGATATCAAAATCCTTGGGGATCGCTTAAACAGATTAGAGAGTCGTCTGAATTGAAACAGCAGTTCATTGAACCTGGTTCTTCAGGAGTTAATAGAGGTGAGATCAGGCTGACGTTGGTGGATCTGAGCCGAGCAGTAAACTTAGGCTCAATAACTTCTGTTAGGTCAATTAGTAGGTCTGAGTAATTTGCCGGAATAAATTATCAGCCCTCCCGACTCCAACAAGTCCAAGTCCTAAACTTTGAAAAAACGAGTCTTAAACAAGTCATTATGAGCTTTTCACCAAATGTAATGACATCCATCAACAGAATAATACTTCATAATCAAAGTGCTCTTTCTTAGTCACATTAATAATGTAATAATCCATCTTCTCTCTGCTGGTAAAGTAACGTGTGTTTTTCTATTTGAAGAGGGATCAGTAAGGTAAGGCTACCGTGACGGTTTATTGGATGAGTTGGATGTAGAAAAGTCAGAATCAAAATAGATGTTTTTATTTAAATTTCAAGCATTTTCAAGGATTTCCAGCACCCGTACGAACCCTGCTGTCTATAGGAGTGTCTGGCAATAGAGAGGTGCAAGAATGAGTCCTAAAACCCCGGAAAAGACTTAGCATTCCACCACTTCCTGTCTGGAAGTCAATGGTGTTCTGAATGTGTTTTGGTTGTAAGCCTCATATGGTTCTATGGTTAACACAAGCTGAACAGATTTTAATTCTACGTCTGTAAATACCCCACAAAGGGAAATAACAGTCAAATCCGGCACATATGTCTTCTCTTTGAGGTAAATGTATCTATGCATGGTCCTTGTTGGATAAAAACTCATATCTTTCAACAATTCGTCCCACCAGCTCAGCCCTATTTGTTTTTCTTTCCTCTTCTGCCTCACTGCTTATGAATTCTGAAGAAACCCTCGTGGTTGAATTCTCCTTCGTGAGAGAAACAAAGGTCGCTTTAAGTACAAGAGGAATTCCCCCTGACGTCCCGGAGGCTAGTGAGCGATGCAGACATTTGTCAAACAATTCATTGAATTGAATGTATTTCACACACTGTTCTGTACACATTAACACAGAGATGTGATGAAACTCTGTGAGATCACTGATTGCTGTTTGCCCTTCTGTTGATGTTTCATCTGAGCCATGCAGAGAGGGGGGTACACAAACCCCATCGTCTCAGAGGGGTTTCTCTCTATAGAAAGACAGCATGTACACATTCTACCAGAGAGGGCAAGAGTACACCTTTACTCAAGTAGAAGTACAGATACTCCTGTTTAAAAATGGTAAAAGTAGAAGTACTGACTAAACTTCTTTACTCAAGTAAAGTAAAGAGGCTTTGAAATGTGATTTTGTAATTAAATCATTGTTTATGAGTGTATCAACTATGACTGATCATTTAATACTCACTATACTTAGGCTTTAATATGAATAAACAGCAGCTTATATATCAGTGTAACATCAGTCAAAAGCATTTCCTAGTACCCTCCCTTTATATATAGATGCTACTGAGACCATGGGGTTCAGATATTAGACGTGTTGACAAGTTTAGCCTCAACCCTTCACCTTAAAGTCTGTCAGCGTGGAGATACTTTGACTTCAAAACAAAAGCAGGGATTCTCCATATTCAGATTCCTTAATCTAATTACAAGAAACAATATTATATCTTGATTTAACACTGTGAGAAAGCACAGAGAAGTTGTTATCAGCATATAAGTATTAAAACAACAGTAGGCCAGATCTCAGGGTAGTAAGTGAGTGTTATAGCATTAGATATGTTAGATCTGTATTAATATACCTGATGATTTCATGTCTCTCTGTCACTTTGAACTAAAGCTCTCAAATATACTATCAAATAATGTGTACTTTAGCATATAATGTTGTTAATGCTATGGTGATGACGTCACGCCTGTACGTGCTACGTCACCGTATAAAAAATGTAAACAATCCGTTTTGCAAGCTAACGAGATGTTTAATATTTCACCAGCGGGATGTTCCCATAAGAGGTTACTGCTGTTGATACTCAGAGTGGATATCACATGGAGTTATAAAGTCTTTTCTGGACGGTTTACAAGATAAGAGTCACATTTCTGTCATAAAGTTAATATTAGCTAGTTCGTTAGCCAGGAAGTGCTCCGTGTTGAAGCTGATTTTTTAGCGTAGTGGCCAAACGGTGGTACTACAACTTCCGTGGCTTACATTAATAATAATAATAAATAATAGATTACATTTGTATAGCGCCTTTCAAGGGTCCCAAGGCCGCTTTACATAGTGAACAAACAAACAAACAAACAAGAGGGGCAAAATAATAAAGTAACATTAGCATTGTGAAAGAGACTTCCAAAAATATACTTAAATACATCGAAAATAAAGCCTTTTTTCCTGAGGTGTTGTTCAATAAAGTTGAAATACAAAAATCCCTCCCCATTCATTTGACTCATGGATGTATAATAAGATATATTATTACTATATTTATTTATTACTTATATTTATTTATTTACTTATTATTTGACTGAGCCGAGAGCCGGAAATCGGAGGCAGGGCTTAAGGAACTACTCTACTGCGCATGCTCAGTGGGCCCATATGCGGGTATTTCCTGAATCTACAGTCGCTTTATTTCGGGATTCACCGAGCAGGAACAAACAGAGCTCCCCCTCCAGCTCTGTTTCCAGTCTCTCAGAGGTGTGAAAGCAACACTACTCTTCTGCTAAACTCTTCTTTATATATATAAAACATCTCGCCTGTTTAATGGTTCTCTCCCTGCTGAGTCTTTGCGCCTCGGAGGTGGTTCGGGACCACAGCTCGTCTCCATGCTGGCTGAGCTTCGTCCCCATGGAGCTGTTCAGACCCCTGCTGGAGGCCTCTCTGTCCGGCTGCAGACCTCTGGCTGTGGAGAGCTGGTCCAGAGGTGGCCTGAACGAACCCTGAGGGTCCGGAGGAAACCAGCCCCGAACAGACTCTGTATTCAGGCTCTGCTGCTGGCGGTGGTGAGGGGGCTGCTGGACCACAGGTAGGAAGAAGTGCTGGAAGAAAGACTAGCCTATATTAAATAACGTTTACTTTTCTGCCTTGTTTTTGATGCTGCTGCAACGCAAACATTTCCCAAATTGGGATCAATAAAGTACCTATATATCTATCTATCTTACTTCTGTAATGCTTTCAGGTTAAAGTAGCACACTATTGAAATACTAGTCTACTTTTACTCAAGTACAAGATCTGAGTACTTCTACTTTTACTCAAGTACAAGATCTAGTACTTCTACTTTTACTCAAGTACAAGATCTGAGTCTTCTACTTTTACTCAAGTACAAGATCTGAGTACTTCTACTTTTACTCAAGAACAAGATCTGAGTACTTCTACTTTTACTCAAGAACAAGATCTGAGTACTTCTACTTTTACTCAAGACAAGATCTGAGTACTTCTACTTTTACTCAAGTACAAGATCTGAGTCTTCTACTTTTACTCAAGTACAATATCTGAGTACTTCTACTTTTACTCAAGAACAAGATCTGAGTACTTCTTCTACTTTTACTCAAGTACAAGATCTGAGTCTTCTACTTTTACTCAAGAACAAGATCTGAGTACTTCTACTTTTACTCAAGCACAAGATCTGAGTACTTCTACTTTTACTCAAGCACAAGATCTGAGTACTTCTACTTTTACTCAAGCACAAGATCTGAGTACTTCTACTTTTACTCAAGAACAAGATCTGAGTACTTCTACTTTTACTCAAGAACAAGATCTGAGTACTTCTACTTTTACTCAAGTACAAGATCTGAGTACTTCTACTTTACTCAAGTACAAGATCTGAGTACTTCTACTTTTACTCAAGTACAAGATCTGAGTACTTCTACTTTTACTCAAGTACAATATCTGAGTCCTTCTACTTTTACTCAAGTACAAGACCTGAGTCCTTCTCCACCTCTGAAGAAGCTAAAGTGTTGGACCAGGATGTGAGTGTA